>RJWH01007998.1:0-34471 GCA_004363575.1 Solenodon paradoxus | reverse complement strand
GGGTCCTGAGGGAGCCACTGGGCCACAGCACTGAGCCAGAAAGTTGGGAAACGAAGACTAACCTGCTGTGTGTTCCTGGGACTGTCACTTCCTCGCTCCAGGCCTCAGTTTCCCCATCCACAAAGAAATGAAAGGACACCCAGTGGCCAACTGGTACTAAACCTCCAAGTGACCCGTCCCCCAGCTGGGGGGGTGGGGACGACACTCTCCCTGCCCAAGAGGGGCTTCAGTCCACCCCTGGCCCCAGGCTCCTTTGCCCTCAAACCTGCCTAGTCCCAGAGCCCCCAGCTCGCACCCCGGGGCTTCCTGGCTGGCTGCTGGCACCCAGCCCCGCACACGCCAGCAGAGCCCTGGGCAGCACAGTAAAGACGACTGGTTTCGGTATCAGTGTGTAAACTTTAAGGAGAACGTGTCTTTGTTTTCCAGTTCGTTATTGTCGGGTGGTGGTTCACAGTCAGGTGGTGGTCAGGTGTGTGCGTGGGTGCGTGCGTGCGGGTGTGCGTGTGCGTCCCCTCCTCGGCCGCGGCCCCCAGCGCGCCCCTGCCCGGCCGCCCGGGCCCTTCCCCGCATGCCCCGGCCCGCCCCCCGCCTCACCGGGGAGGAGAGGGTCACAGCTTCTGCTGGGCCGAGACCCCCTTCCAGTAATCGAGGATGTCATGCAGGTCCTCGTCCTTGGCGAACTGGACCTTCTTGCGCAGGGCGTGGCCGGCGGCCACGTACACCTCCTCGCGGTGGTGCTTCTTGTAGGGCCGGAAGCGCTCCCAGATCTTGTGCGTGCTCTCGGAGGAGTACTCGGGGCTGGAGGAGTACCCTGAGTAGTAGTGTCTGGGGGACAGCTGCGAGTAGGCCGAGTCTCGCTTGGAGCGGGTCAGCGGCTTGAGGAAGGACACGCGCTGGCTCAGGCTGTCGGCACCCTCCTCGTAGTAGAGCGCCGGGAAGCTGTGCCGGTGCTCGCTGCAGTGGTAGGTGGGCTTCACCTCCAGGCGGTGGATGCCCGCCTCGCCGCCCCCGCTGCCGCCCGCAGGCACCAGCGGGAGCCGGTCCAGCGGGCTGTTGAGGGGGCTGCCTTTCTCCATGTACTTGGAGTCGCCCTTGGCCAGCCCCGCGGGGACCGGGTGGTCGGGCACGTCCAGGCTGAAGACCTTGGCGCTCTTGATGGAGCCGCTGGACGAGACGCTGCAGGTCTTGCGGGCCACGGCTGCGTCGGCGCTCAGCTGGCGCTGCAGAGGGTGGTGAGAGCTCTCCTTATAGGGGGGAGACAGGAAGCTGGGCCGCTCCAGAGCCCCCGGGGGGGCGGCCGCGGAGGCGGTGGCGGCGGCCGCCGGGAGGGACTGGCACTCGAAGGCCAGCTCGGGGTCCCCGCCGCCACCGCCGCCGCCGCCGCAGCCGCCCAGGAAAGAGGCCGAGTCCAGCTTGAGCGCATCGATGCAGTTGTTGATGATCTGATTGACCCTGTCCACCTCCCTGGCGATGGTGGAGATCTCGGCGGCGGAGCCCTGGCCATTCTCCGGGCCCGGGAGGCCGCCCCCGCCCGCAGCCGCGCGAACCTCCATGTAGCTGCCCCTGGTGGCCGCCTTGGGTGTGTCCAGCCCGGCCTCCAGCCCCTTGGCGGGCGGCAGCTTCTCCCCGATCACGGAGGGGATGGAGGCCATGCGGGCCACGGGCAGCACTGGGGGCTCGCCCAGCTTCTGCGCCGCGGGCGCCACCGCGCCGGCGTCCACGTCGGCCCCGTAGCGCATCTCCAGGATGGTCTTCTTGACCTTGACCGACTTCTGCTTCTCCTCCTGCAGGCGCCGCTTGCGCAGGCAGTAGTAGACGGCGCCCAGCACGATGACCATGCCGAAGAGGCAGCCCAGGATGGTCATGATGTAGTGGGTGGTGGTGGAGGTGCTGGGCGCCAGGTCGCCGGGCACCGGGTCCCGTGTGGTGAAGGTCAGGCAGGTGTGGTTGAAGCGGCGGCTGTTACGCAGCGAGGTCACGCAGAAGGTGTACTCGGTGTGGGCCCGCAGCTTGTCCAGCGTGACGATCTCCTTCTTGTTCTTGAGCGTCATGACGTCGGAGAAGTAGCTGTTGTTGTACTGGACCAGCACATACATCTTGCTGTAGGGGTGCGGGATGATGACCACCAGGGTGGCCGACGTGAAGGTGACGTGGTGCAGCTTGATGGCCGGGCCTGCCGAGGCGTCCGTGGTGGACGAGGCGGGCGGCTCCACCGAGAGGATCTCGTCGGGGCTGAAGCCCGAGTTCTCGTCGGGTTCGCGCTGGGCGTCAGTGGAGTAGGGCGTGGGGTGGCTGGCGGGCCGGGCGGGCAGGGAGCCGTTGCGGCACTTGGCCTGCAGCACGGTGATGGCGTTGAGGCTGTGGTAGGGCCGCGGCACCAGCAGCGGGTAGCCGGCGAACTCGCGCGGCGACTCGCACTGCAGCCGGTCGTAGTTCTTGGTGACGTTGTTGAAGACCACCAGCCAGGCCAGGAAGCCGAACAGGTCGCACTCGCAGTTGAAGGGGTTGCCGGCCAGCTCGCACACCATGAGGCTGGCCAGGCTGGCGAAGGTGGCGCCGTCCAGGCGGCTGAGGCGGTTGGACGACAGGTCGATGCTGATGAGGCTGGGGCACTCGGAGAAGGCGGCGGGCGTCACCACCTCGATGACGTTGTGCTGCGCGAACAGGAACTGCAGGCGGCCCAGGCCGCGCAGCGCGCCCTCCGTCAAGTTGCTGAGCTTGTTGTAGCCCAGCTGCAGCACCTGCAGGCTGGCCTGGCCCAGGAAGGCGCCGTCCTCGATGTAGGAGATCTCGTTCTTGGTGAGGTTGAGGTCGGTGAGGTTCCCGAAGCGGTTGAGCGAGGAGTAGAGCACGGCTTTGAGCTTGTTCTCGTTGAGCCGCAGGTCGTGCACAGTGCTGTTGATGTGCTGCGGGATGGTCTCGTAGGGCGGCTGGTTCTGGCTGCAGATGGCCAGCCACACGTAGCCCTTGTCACCCTCGATGAGCCAGCAGTCGGCGCGCACACCCGGCCGGCACACGCACAGCAGCGCCGCGGCGCACAGCCCCAGGCGCAGCATGGCGCCAGCCTCCAGGCAAGGAGGAAGGGGCTGGGGACGGGCGAGGGGTGCCTAGTGGCCGGAGGCTGGTGCCGGCAGCACAGTCCTCCCTGGGGCCGCCACCATCTTGGGGGCGACCCCCAGCACAGGGGCCCCAGGTGAGGCCGGCACAGCCGGGGCCAGCTGCCGGGGCTGTCCGAGCGCTACCCGCCGGTGCTGGGCACCTGGGCTGGGCCGGGCCAGGGGTGCCACAGCCCCCCACCCGCCTGCTTCTGTGTTGCTCCTCTCCTGCTGGGCAGGTGCACAGCTGGGGCTTGACTTCCTCTCCCTCCTCCTCCTCCTCGGATTCTGGGTTCAGAACTTCAGATGATTCCCACAGGAGGCTAGAGAGTGGTGCTCTGAGGGGGAGCACGAGAGACGGGGGCAGGAAGGAAGAGACCCATCTGTCACCCGGTTCCTGAAAGGCAGCACCGAGAGGGGTGTCAGATCAGCGTGAAGGCTCTGAGCGGCCCCTCTAAACTCCCTGCTCCACCCGCTCCCAGGGGTCTGTGGTGCCCGCAGTGCCCTGGGGCTCCTGTTACATAAAAGAAGGGCCGTGGTGGGTGGCAAGAGAGGGGGAGGGCATCGGGGACCTGGAAGGAGGGAGACAGAAGAACGGGGAGGGGCGGGGGAGAGCAGGGACAGTCTGAGGACAGTGGAGACCGAGTAACAGGTGCACACACACTCACACACATGCCCCAGCACACTGGCGTTCATGCTTGCCACCTGCCCGCCCAAGGACCCACCTGCCCCCATGTGAACCAGAACTGCCTGCACACACACACGCACACACATGCACACACACGCACACACACACACCCCAACAGTCTTCGACATGACAAACAGACCCACACACTCATGGCCACATACCCAGGGGGACACCCCCCTAATCCAGATAAAGAATTAAGAAAGCCCAGCAAAATGCCTTCTCTCCTCCATGCCCAGAGATAAATAATTCATTTGTTGTGTAACCGCTCTTGTTCCAAAAATAATTCCCTTGTCTCGGCTTCCATGGGGGAGGGGAAGCAGAGCTGCATGGTTTCGGGCCCCTCTGCAAGGAGGATACGGCACGGGTGCCAGGGTCTCCCACAGGGCAGGACAAGAGGAGAGCTCATCCTACAGACAGGAGCAGAGCCAAGGGAGGCAGAGACACCCCTTATCACCTCCTCAAAGTGCTTTCTAGGAGAGGGCTCTGATCCCATAGTTGGGGCCATAAGCTGGTGAAGCCCCTCCCCGCCCCAGCTGGAGAACCAGAGGCCTAGAAGGACAGAGATTGACCCTGACTGGTCAGACAGCACAGCCTAGGCCCCATCCAGCAGACCTGGCTCCTACAGTGAACGCACCATCTGAGTCTGTTCCCAGATCCAAAAAGTGGGACCAGGCTCCTGCCTGCTCATCTGATGGGGAAGAAGTAAGGTGAGCTGTGCCTGCCAGTCCAGGGTGCCTTCCTGGGTCGGGTACCTGAGCCCCGGATGGTAGAGAGACTTGTCCTGGGCACCCAGCAGGCCAGGTGCAGCTCCTCGGCCAGCTGGGGCTCCAGCTCCCCACTCCCACTGCTCTCAACACTGGGAAGAGCCCAGGGCTCCTCCTTCACCCTGGGCAGCAGCCAGGGATGTGACCGTTAGGCCAGAGAAATCCACGTTGAGACGAGCGAAGGCGTAGATTGTTGACAAGAGCCACCTCTGCTCCTGCCTTTCCTCCTGGCAATCTCCAGGAAAGAGAGCACTTTGAGAAACAAATGTTAAACCTTTGCCGTTAAAGCAAAACCAATTTACAGCCCAGAGCCCCAGAGGACTGGAACAGAGAAAGAGGAGACCGGGAGGGGGAAAGTCCGGGAGAAAGTCCCAAAGAGGCCCGGACAGGCAGTGTGTGACTAGTGACCCCAGATTAAAGGCTGACAGGCATCAGGAATGAACGACAAGGACCTTGAACCTCGCTCCTCCCGGCCCCCACGGGGTCTCCCAGGAGGCAGACGGGGTGGGGTGTCTGCACCGGAAGGGGTGCCTGGGCAGGCTCGGGTGCCCAGGCAGTTGAGAGCATTCCAGCCCTTGGCTGAGCCACACAGTGTCACAGTCTCAGGGCTGCAGTCTGGAGACAGAGCTCCCATCTGGCTCCTGGGGGACCCTGGGCCAGCCCTCCTGTCTCGGAGCCTCAGTTTCCCCACCCACAAGCAGCCTCCTGCAGGAGGCCGGGTGGCCAGACCCACCCTGACAGAACCTCAGCTACAGCTCCGGCTCCCCAGCAGCAGTGTCTGGGGGCGCATTTGTATGCAGGTGAGCGCAGTGCAGGCTGGCTCCGCACGCCGGTGTGCTGACGTGCATGGGGTACCCCTGAGGGCAGGCGCGCGTGCACACATATGCCAGTGTGCACAGGACATGTGCACGCGGGGCCAGTCACGGGCATTCTCCGGGGCGCATCGGTGGGGACGAAGGCAGACTCCAGCGCAGAGGCCGGCCTGATGAGCACGTGCGTGTCCCACGTGTCATGTATGTAACTACAAGTGCACGTGAGCAGCTTTGCCCACACAGAACACCCCCTTCCCACCCCACCCCATCCTCGGTACCCAGGGGGTACCAGGCAGCACTGAGCTGGGGGTCCTAGGGAAAGTCCAGGCCATGCTGAGGGCTTGGAGAAAGGCTGAGAGGGAGGGAAGGGAGGAGAAGAGGCCCAGGCTTGGGGGTGGGGGGTGCCGGCCCTGTCCCACCTCTTCCCAAACCATCCAGAGGCCTGCTATCCCCCTATTCTAGCTGCTCCGAGCTCTGTCCAGCTGAGTCCTCAAGGTGACTGCCTGTGGCCTTCCCTCTGCTCCTCCTAGATTCCAGGGCAGCTTGGGCCAGGGCCCAGCTCCCCCCCTCCGCCCCACCCGCCACCTTCCTGGGTGACTCACACAGAGCAGGGAGGAGGCTCCCCATCACCCTGTCCCGTGTGCGTCAGCCGCCCTGTCCCGCTCCCTGGGCTGCCTGCCCACCGCCCGACGAGGCCTGACGCAGCCAGGGAGGGGGCAAGACCAGAAGGTGCTGACAGCAGCGCTTGGCCCCTAGCCCAGCTGCACACCCACTCAAGGTGGGGGAAGAGGGGTGTGTGCAAGGTCTGAGGGTCCCCTGACCCCAGCACGCGCACTAGGAGGAGGAAGAGACCTGCCCCCGACACCTGGAGCAGGGAGAGGAGATAGAAAGGGAAGGAGGTGAGGGAGCTGCAGACAGGAGGCGAGGACAAGGACAGAAAAGCCGAGCAGGGAGAGATGGGAACAGAGATCAATGCAGAGGACGGCCTGAGAGGGCCCGGAGGGCAGAGCAGCACCCTGAGATACCAGATAAGGGGACAGGGCAAAGGAGCGGCCAGAGACAGCCGAGCACTGGGCTGGAGCCACCAAAGCAGCCAGCGGTCGCCAGGTGTGGGGGACGCAACTGCTGTTACAGCAGAGGCCTCTTCTGCCCGGGGTCTGACTGCCCTGAGGTGGGCCCACAGGGAAGCGGCTGTGTGCAGATGGCAGAGTCTGGCAAGGGGGGCAGAGTTGCAGCCGACCCCCCACCCCGCCCCTCCCCGTCTAGGTCTGCCAGGTGCTCACACAGGTGTGGCCGGAATGAGTGACCCAGCCCAAGCTCCGCCAGCACCTCTCTTAGAGAGAGGGAGTGTGGCACAGTTGGGGAGCAGTGTGCTGTCAAGGATCTTGGGGCGGGCCCCCCTATCTAGCTGTCCCCACACTGTATGATGTCCCTTCCCTTGGGGACACCCTTGGACAGACAGGAGGAGAGCCAGTGGGACACAATGCGCACTGGCTGCTCTGAGGGGCAGAGCCCCGTCCAGCCAGGGAACGTCTGAGTCACTCTGGGTGGAGGCCTCCCACTCTTGGGGCCATGGGACCCCCACATGCCTGGAAGTCCCTACCTGATCCAGCCGGTTTCCCCTCCAGGTGCCATGAAGTTCAGGGTCTCAGAACCCCAGACCACAGAGCTGGGAACACAAGGCTCCTCGCTCAGTCAATCCCAGTCCTTCTCCAAGGAGCAACAAAGGCCAGCAGGCAGGGGTCAGGCTCAGGACCCAGGGTGGCAGTGACAGACCCTGACCTGCCCATCTCGAAGCCCCTCTGGAAGGCACACCGGCTCCCCTCGGCTGGCTGGCCCTGGGCGTCCGCGAGGTGGGGCAGTGACCTCCTCTGGAAGCAGACATGAGCAGGCTCCGAAAACGTCAGCTACTGCTGCTAACGTGGCTGGTGTCGTTATTTCCCCCAACCTGCATCCCCGAGCCTACGCTTCCCCCTGGACGCGTGCGGCTGCTCCCCGGGCATCTGCGTCCTCAGCCTCCCCTCTGTGGGCTGGGTGAGAGGAGGGACAGGGACAGGTGTACCTGAGTGTCTGGCAGGGCTGAGGGTGGATGTGGGGTGGGAAGTGGGGTCAGCAGCGGGGACACTGTGCGGGCCCACACTGAAGCCCTATGTCAGTTTCTCCACCAAGGGGGCAAGGTGGGTCCCACCCAGCTCCCGGGGCTCCCCCGGGACCCCAGGACGTGGAGGAGGCAAAGACACAAATCAGGAGGCGGCACTAATGTGCCACCTCAGACTCTGCTCGTGAGGTCACACCCCAAGGGGCAATGGTGGGTCCAGGGAGTGGGTGAAGGAGGCGCAGAAGGTACTCCCGCCTCTCGGAGCCCCGAGGCTCAGCCGGGAATGTCATTGGCAGCAGCTGATAAGCCCCCCAGGCACAGGCTTCTCCCTGGGCCAGGCTGGCCTCGGCCCCCTGACTGCCCGAGTCAATGCCATTACCCAGGATTAGGACCGGACTCCTGGGGCGCAGCCAGGATGCACGGGGTGGGCAACCGCCTTGCCTCTCTCAGCTGGAAGCACAGCGCCAGGGCAGAGTGCCCGGAGATGGGAGGTGCCACCACACACTCGGGACAAGTCCCCCACCCACTGACACTGGGGACTGGGTCTTGCTGCCTCCATCTCACTGGCTCCCTCCAGCAGGCAGCTCTAGGCCTCGATTCCTCGTCTATAAAATGGCTAATTAAACGTCACCACCGATCTGCTGTTTGGTAAGTGAACCATTTGAATTTCAGGTACGATGAGCCCCAGCTGCAGGGCAGAGAGCAAAAAGGCATGGCTGCCGGAGGAGGCACGGCGTCCTGGGATGGACTGCTGAGCTGCGTGACACAGGGCACATTCATTGACCTCTCTGGGCTTCAGTCTCCTCACCCATAGGACAGTCATGGCTTCCCGGACCCAAGGGCCGTCTGCATCTGACATTTTACATCCTTGAGTCTTCTATGAACCCTGCATGGCTGGCACTCTTAGTCTCATTTTACAGATGAGAACACAAAGGCTTTCTCCTTCCCCAGCTTCCTCCAGAGAGTGGGACCCTGGCAGGGGCTGGGTATGCCCAGGTTGCCTGGGGTTCCCAGCCCTTGGAGGCGCCTCCCTCCCTGTCAGGAAAGCGTGGGGCTCCAACAGTCCACACGCTGTTGCTCCCATTTCTTCATCAAGCGGGGAAGCCAGGTGCGCTCCCCGAGTCCCAGGCACAACCCCACCACAGGGCCTTTGCTCGTGCTATTTTCTCTGCCTGGAACACCCATTGCCCATATCTGCACATCCCAGTAGCTCCCTTCTTTCAGGTCTCTGCTCAGCTGATCCCCTCAACCCCACCTTCCCAACACCAAATCTGAGCTCACTTACGGCCACTCAAGCCTGGCTTCGCAGCAGGAGAGACAACCAGAAGGCCTTTGGTTCCTTATCACCCCTCCTGCCCCCATCGGGAAAGCAAAGCAGCCTTTGTTCTGGCTCACTGCTGTTTCCTCCCCAGGACAGGGCCAGGCATAACGCGAGTGCTCAGAACGCGAGGCGCGGGGCAGGGAGGCAGGGGTGGGGAAAAAGATCAGGAGTCCCTGATTCAACCGAGTCAGGATGTTCAGTTTAGCGAAGGAAGGGCACTTACCATGTCTGAGCCTTCCTTGTCGTCTCCTGACTCCCAGTGCTTCCCACTTGACGTGGAGGGAGGCGAGGCTCAGAGAGGTGCAGTGCTCTGCCCAAGACCACACAGCCAGGAGCCGCGGCTGATATGAGCAATTACTTCCCAGGACACTTGCTGAGGCCGCCCTGAAAGTCACCTTCACTGTCTGTTCGTCTGTGGTCTCCTGCCCCTGTGCTGCTCCTCTTCAGGCTCAACAGCCTCCGCCTCCTCTCCTGTTCTCCCGATACCATGGTGTCAAACCTGCCACCCTTGGGTCCAGCCATCCCCAGGCATGCCTGCCGTCAAGGTCCCCCAAAAGATGGAGCCGAGTGCCAGCTGGAGGTCAGCACCAGGGCCCTCCCCCTGGGTTCGGTGCCTCGTTCTGTCAGAGCCATGTGCCAACATCGTGTCCCTGCCCTGCCCGTGTCCCCTGCAGCCCAGACAGACCTCTGGTGGCCCTGGCGGGACCTGGTCGTCATCACCAGAGGAGCTGGGTCTCGGTCCAGCCCCATTCAGTCACGTCTCGTTAGTCTCAGCCCTTCTTGCCAGCTGCACCCCATCTCAGGGGAGTCGGCACCGCTCCGGCTCGTGTCCTCCGGCGCTGGGTGAGCAGGCAGCACCCAAGTCAGAGAGGAGCAAGGACCCGGCCTGGGCCAGGAGCCTGCCCCGGGCAGCTGGGCCTGCTGTCCCCACAGCCACACACTGACCCACGCCCTGCACAGAGCGTGTGGCTGCCCACCGGTGTGCTTGTACCATCGCCCCCACCGAGCCTCCAGCCAACCCCGAGGAAGGCACTGAATAACACGGCCGCGGCCACTGCAGCGCTGGTTGTCGGGAGGAGGGGCTGGGGTGGGTGACAGGGCCTCGTTCGTCCAAGTCTGGAGATCTTGGCCAAAAAAGGGGCCTGGGCAGGTTTGCCGGGCCACGGTTTCCTCACCCGATCGGGGCAGAAGAACGGCGCACATGTCTCTCTGATTTACGGGGCCCCCCAAAGTCCCTATAAAGGGCCCACTGCTCATCCCCCGTGAATGCAACTGGTCCTGAGGTGATGCATCTGTCATATCATTATACCTTTGCTGCATCCCAGCCGTGGAAGGAGGCCGGCAAGAGGAAGGAACGACCCACAGCCTGACGAGGGGCCCGACAGTGACCTAGGAGCGGCTGTTTCACACGACCCACTCCCCAGCACCCACTCCCAGCCCCCAGCACCCCAGTACCCACCCCTTCCTCTGCCAGGCACTTGGTTCACATGGTTCACAACCAAGGATGACCTGAATTAAAAGTCCACCTCCTAGTCCCATCCCAGGGGTCATCTCTGGCTTTCCCAGAATTCTCCAGGCTACAATGATGCTGCCTCCCTGACCTGGCCCCAGGATCCCCACTTGACCCCTGCCACCCCACCTGACCAATGCCCTCTCCCACCTGACCCCTGCCCTCTCCCACCTGACCCTTGCCTCCCCCACCAGACCCCTTCCTTACCCACCCAACTCCTGTCCTCCTGGCCCTTGACCTCCCACCGGGCCCAGCCTCCCCCCACCTGGTCCCTGCTGGCCTCTTGGCCTTGGCTCTGGCCAACCCCAGGGCCCACTCAGCTGCAGCCCCGGGCACTACTCACCGGTCTCCATGGGACCCGCTCTTTCACCAGTGCCTGCGCACGCCAGGCTGCCTCTGCCTGCATGGCCTCCATTCATTCATTCAATAAACATTTATGGAGCACCTACTATGTACCAGGCGCTGGCTAGGCCTGCCCTCCCGCTCTGCCTTCTCCCCCTGCCCTTCCTCCCGGCCCCACGGGTGAACATTTCCCTGCCTTCCAACACCCTCAGGGCTGTCCCAGGGCCCACAGGGAGAAGTGGGGACTCCTGGGTGGAGAGTGCACCCCCCAGAGGCAGCCTGGGCAAGAAGAAAACGGAGTCGGGGCTCACATGGCTGGGTCAGCCCTTCTCGCGTCCACTCAGTTTGCCCTCAGCCCGAGTTCATGTTGCTATTCCCACTTTACAGAGGAGGAAACTGAGGTCTCAGAACTGTTCCACAGTGGCTTTGCCCTCCATGGCACCTGCACCAGGTCAAGAGATGCTTTGGGATCCTGCTTCATCTGGACAGCGGTTTGAAATGCTTTTCTTAATTCCTTGCCAGTATTGAAAACTTGGGAGACTTCCAATTTCTGGAACTGACTGAAAAGCCTGGAAGACTTGGCTGCCCAGGGCCTGCCTCCATGCAGGGACACAGCAGTTGACGCTGCCCAGGCGTGCCCACCCTCTTCCCAGACAATCTGGTAAGGTTCCCTGGGCACAGAAGCCAGCAAGGCCAGCAACAGAGGGTCCCCTGGAGCAGAGCAGGTGCCACTGAGGCCCACCCAGTGTGGGGGACCCGAAGGCGCCACCATCCCTTCCTCCCTCTGAGCCCTGTCCTCTCCGGTTCTGTGGCTCTGGGATTCGGGTTCAGGGACACTCTGACAGCTCAGGTCTGTGGGGGTTTCTTTTTTTGGGGGGGGGCCTCATTATGAGCCTGGACTTGAGCTTGACGATGTAGCTCTCAGTGCTTGGTCCTAAGCTCTGAGTCTTAGCCTCTCTAGGTCACCTTGACAGGACTCTAAGCTGCCCTCGCCCCCTGCCCAGCTCCAAACTGGCTCCCAGCAGGTCGCTGGGGTGGTGGGGCCCCTAACACAGGAGAACACCCATATGGCCCCCAGACCTATCTGTTACCCCGAGGGCCCCTGGATCTCCCCCAGTGCTGCCCGGGGTGTTGCCTGGAGGGGGCCCCGTTGGGGCTTGAGGGTCACTTGCTCCCAAACACAATTCACATAAAAGGCTGCCAGTGAGCTTGGGCTGAGGTCCTGGTCCAGGCTTCTGCGGAACCAGGAGACCTGGGGCCTCCGCTGAGAGCTTCAGGTCACCCCAGTCAGGCCTGCAGGGACCCTTTCTGGAAGGGCTTCCTGCTCCTGCCCCCGCCAGACTTTGGGTTCCCTGGTTCTGCTCAGCACCCAGGGCCTCAACCTGCAAGGGCCCCACTGAGCAAACTCCCAGGCCCATCCTAAGCCCAAAGCAGCTGTCGGTCGCCTGGGTCCCTCTCCTGGCCCTGAGATTAGCTTCTCTGGGCCGGTGGAGGAGGCCTGTGGGGAAGCGTGAGGGTACCTGCAGCTGCCACAAGGGAGAACAAAGAGGCTCTGTCCCAGCATGCGGAGCCCCGGAAATGCCTGGGGGAGGGACACCCCATGACTGCCGGCTGCGCAGAAACCGTGGCTTGGCCAGGGAATGCACAGCCACCAAGTCAGTGTGGCCGATCCGGAGACCAGCTCCCCTGTGAACATTCTCCTGAAAGGAGGGGCTCCGTGCCCCTCCAACCCTGATTCTGCTTTGGAGCTATCAGCGTGGCCCTGGCGAGCTACTTGGTTCCTCTGAGTCTCAGTCTCCTCGTCTGTGAAATGGGACCAGAGGGCACTACCTCATGGGGTGGTAGAGTGAATGGCTGCAGAGCTGGGCCTGGCACATAGTAAGTGTTCAATAAAGTTAGCTGCTGCAAGTGGTCTGGCACAGGACCTCATCACCACGCACTGCCTGGTGCCCCTGACGGGTCTTCTAGTCTGCAGTTGAGGGCAACACATCCCTGTGCCTGTCCCTGCCCCCTCTGGTAGGTCCAGACCCCAAAGGCCTTCCCCAACCCTAGCCCTGCACCTTCAGCCTGTTCCCCAGCCTCGGTTTCTCTCCCATTGCCAAAGCACAATGGCTGTTATAATTAACGGATTATCTCAGTGCGACAGCTGTGGTCCTTTGAAAATTGGGTTGAATAACAAGATCCTGGCGTGTGGTAATTTCTTTTCATCTCCTGCTCCCTCTTTCCCTCTCCCTCACTTCAGCCTTGTTATGCATGCAAATGTTTTTCCCCCTTTTCCCTCCTTCCCAAACACCTTCCTCTTCCTCCCTCCTCCTCAGCGCTTCCTCCTCCTCCTCAGGATGGCTAGGGAACACACCCAGGTTCTGCTTTCCGGTGAAAGGAAGGTGGAATCGGGAGCTCTGGGGCCTGCCTTGCAGGCTGGCCAAGTGCCTAAGACCAGAGACTTCTGGAATCTGCGGACAGACCTCAGTCCCAGCCCCTTCCTCCTGGATACACTCCCGCCTGGCTCCCACCTCCAGGGCCGCTGCTCTTCGGCCCTCCCTGATGTCCTGGTCCCCACACACCCCTCTGCTCAAGCCTGCTCCCTGCCCTCAGCATCTCGGCCCGTCCCAGGGCTGCTTGCCCAGGCTTGGTGCTGACCTCACCCAAACACCTGTCCAGCTGCCTCCTGAAACTCCGCGAAACCTGGACTGGGTGCCCCAGCCTGCTGTTCTCCTAGTTTTGGGAGCCACTGCTGCCCAGTTGTGCCCATGCCCAGGCCCACACCACGAAGGCCCTGGGAGCAGCCTCCCCACTGCTTCTGCCAGCTTCAGCCTCCTTCCTCACCCCCAAGTGAGTTTCTCAATCAGCGTCCTCACTGGCCACTGGGCCTTCAGCCTCAACCCCTTCGGTCACACTCCACCCAGCACAGGACTGCTGCTCTAAACGTAAATCTGAGCGTGGTGCTCCCAAGCTCAAACACCGTCCTTGGCTCCCCGCTGATCTGGGGCAGTTCCAACCCATGGGATCCTACCAAGCTGATCCCTGCTCTCCTCTCCTGCCCCCGCCAATGAAAGCTGTCCAGTTGGGGGCCCTCCTGGGGGTTCCTCCATCTCAACGGGAGACATAACTGCGGCTCTTGCTGCGGGCCTGAGCTCTTCAGGAAGGGCCTGCATTCTCCACTGGCGCTCAGCACCAGGCATCCAGCAGGTGCTCAGGAAATGCCTGCAGGACTGAAAGAAAGGGCTGCTCTCTCGCCTTCATAGATAGGAACCGAGGCTCAGAGTAATTCAGGACTTGCTCAAGACCACACAGGCTGTGCAAGACAAAGCCGGGATTGGAACCCAGGTCTGCGACTCCCATGCCATCTCTTCCACTCCCAGAGGGGTTCAAGGGTCAGCGCTTGAGTCTCAGGGCACGCAACCCTCCCTGCGGCCTCAGTGGACCATAAGACAGGCTCCCTTCCTTTGACCTTGGACTGGCCCCATGACTCCCACAGTTGGCCCATCTGTAAAGTGGGAAGGTTCCCCATCTCACCCCCGAATTTCAGAGGGTGAATTGTGCATGGGCACAAGCTCAAGTCTGGGAAACAGCCTGTCCTCGGGCTTCCACTCTCACTGTCCAAAGCCAACTGCACTGACCTGGGCAGGCTCTCCTCGGAGCTGGGGGCGGTGGGGTTTTCGAGGCTGGGAGAGCCCACCTCAGTGAGAGCTTGTGGGAGAAGCTGCAGAGCTGAGGTTCAGATCATGACCCTCCATGACATGAAGCTTCCATCTTTCAGCCTCAGTGTCCTCATCTGTGAATGGGGCACAAGGTCCATGGGAAGACGATCCAGATGTGTCCCCCAGGGAGTGAAGAGAGGAGAAGGGGCAAGACACAGCAGGGTCATCTGTTCCTGACTTGCCTTCCTCAACAGCCCCCAGAAGAGAGCTCACAGCCCAACATGTAGCCCCTGAGCTCCTCCAAATGGGCCCCTCTTCCCTCTCTAAGCTCAGAGCCCATGGCATCTCTTCCCAACCTATGGAGTGGCAAGGATGCCCACCTACATATTCCTGGGCCTTTGTTTATGCTGTTCCTGAGCCTGGGATGCCATTCCCCCCACACTCATGTCCCCACCCCCTGCAGTCCAGACCTCAGGCCTCCTCCTTCAGGAAGCTTTCAGAGATTCCTTCTCCCCAGGGAGAGTGCTGGTCTTCCTGCTCTGCCCCCAGGCCCCAATTCCATCCCCATGGGATCCTAGTAGGATCCTAGAGATTGTCTCACCCCACCTCACCTCCCCCACCCCATTTTACAGATAGGGAAACAGAAGCACAGATGAGGGACAGCAGCTCTCCAGGGACGCACTTGAAGCTGGGTCTGGCACTGAGCTGCTCAGCCTTTGTCTGTCTCCTCCACATCCCCCGCCCCCAGCCCGGAGCTACCTGAGGACGGGACCTCATTGCCTTGCTCCTCCACCCCAGTGCCTAGCCTAAGGCCTGGCGCATAGTAGGCACTCAGTAAATGTCTGTTGAATTGAATTGCGCTCAGGGCGGCCAGTCGTCTCTGCTCTGTAAGAGAAGCATAGAGTTAGTGGAGCCGTTCCCATGGCAACAGGGGCGGGAACCAAGCTGGAGGGGCGAGGAGGACTCCGCCTGCCCCAAGGACCCTGCGGGCCCTGGGAAGGAGCTGGGGCCTGGGAAGTTTTCACATTCAGACTGAAAGGAGTCCGAATTCTGTCCCAACAGGCAGCACAGCCCCGGCAAGGCATGCAGCCCCGAGGGCCTCGGTGGCCTCATCTGTCCCAGGGAGACGACACTTCAGTCCCTACAGGCTCTGAGGGCTGCCTGCGATGAGAGAGACGCAGGGGTGGAACCGCAGCCCCCAGCTCACAAGCAGTGCGTGCTCAGCGCGGTCACGGAATTAGTGGGAATTCCGCCCAGTTCCACAGATGAGGAGCTTGAGGCTGGCGAGGGGGCAGCTCGCCCAAGGCCACACAGCCCAAGCGCTCCATCTCATGCTGTACACAGGGTCCCCTGCAGCGCTGGAAGGCGGGAGGCAGGATGGCAACATGAGGTCCACTAGAGGTGGCCGTGGCCTGGGCCCAGCTGGCGAAGGCTCTCCAGGCGGAGGGCCCAGCATGACCCCGGGGCTGCGAGGGAAAGGGAAGAAGGCTTGGTCTCCCTTCCCCATGGCAGTGAGGTCTGAGCCACAGCCCCAGAGGCTGCAAAGCCGGGGCGGCCCTGGGGACGCACAGATCAGCAGAGACTAAGTACACAGACTGGCCCTGCGCTGCCGGAGGCGCCAAATCCAAGGAGCAGTCCTGCCCACAGCCCTCGGGCCTGGTTTCCTCGTCTGTCAACAGCAGGCCACCCCGTGACCATGACAACTCCGCCTCCAGTAACCTGCAGTTGTCTGACCCGCCCAGGCCAGCAGCGGGAGGCCCTCGGGGCCCAGGTCAGAGGCCTGGGGAGTGAGGGGCAATGCAGGATGGGTCGGCCCTGGGTTCCCCTGGGACCGCGGTGGCAGGCCGGGCTGTGCCTCTGCCTGATGGCCAGGAGTCTGGGAGAGGCAGGGAAGAGGCCTAGATTCATTCACTCCCTCATTCATTCCAACAGCCATGTTCTGAGTAGCTCCTGCTGGGGGGCTGAGGACTCAGCCAAAAGACACAGCCTCCAGTGGGAGGCGCGCTAGGGAAGATGGGAAGATAACAAGCACCTCTCCCCAGCCTGGCCCAGGGCCCAGCGGTGGGGGGACCGGCTGTCCTCAGGCTCCCGCAGCCCATCCCAGCTTGCACCATGGGAGCCTGGCTTCACACCTGCCTTCTGCCTGGACCAGACCCCTCGGAGGACAGTGGCAAGGAGGACGATGTCCAGGAGGCACTCATGGACTCACAGCTGGAAGGGTGAGCAAGGGGAGGCGGTGTAAGGAGGATGCCATGAGGGGCTGTGCCAGGGCCTGGGGAGGGGTGCACTTTGCTCAGCACCAACTTAATGTGCCGGAGCCCCGCTGCTGTGACCCCTTCAAGGACGAGAAAGCCAAGGCTGAGGGACATGTCCTAGGACTGAAAGCTACAAAGTGGCCTGACACCCACAGTCCCCCTTATAGCCAAGGCCGCTGCACACAAACCCCTATACAGCTGTTCCGAGCATCAAAGGGACGGTGTTGGCAGAGTCTGGGACTCCCCCAAAGTCGGTCACAGGCCAGAGCTGCGTCACTATCCCGATTTCTCATCAAAGCCTTGGACAGCCCTTGAATAGCAGACAAACCCTCACGTGACAGGGAGAGAAACTAAGGCTCTTCTGACCAGTGAAAGGGACCCAACCCTGCTTGCCCATAGTTCCACCTCCGCCCCCTGAGGTTCACTGGCAGAGGGTGTAGACCCAGGCCCGGGCCCAACCACCCCTGCTAGCTAGGGGACTTGGACAGTGACCGGCCTCTCTGAGCCTCAGCTTCCCCAAGACCCACCTCCTCTGCCCCATGCAGCTGCCACCAGGAGCAAAGGGACAGGCCACAGATGAGAGATCCCTTACAAACTGTAAAGTGCAGTCCGGAGTTGAAGCATGAAACTACTACATTTCCTTGGTCTTCCTCAGCCACCCTCTGCCCTCCTAGCTAAGAAGGCTGCAATAGTTTGGTGCAGTTTCTGCAGTGCACCTGCCCGGGGCTCAGGGCTTGTTCCACGGATCAGTCATCCCCAGAATCCTAGGAATCGGATGCTATGTGTGCGCCCATTCTGGACATGAGGAAATCGCAGCTCAGAGAGGTGAAGTGGCTTGTTCAAGATCACACAGCAAGAAATGAGAGCACTTACCCGTGACACTGCCTGTGCGCCCCCCAGATATCTGTGTATTCAGTCCTTGGGGGCTGCCAGAGTCCTCCGGTTCATTAATGCCCACCTGCTCACCAGTTGAGCCGACTTCCCAGATGTATGCAATATTCATATTTCTATCATCAGCAGCTCGCGCACCCCTCTCGGAGGCCTTGGGGAGCCCCATTAATCATTCAGACACACCTGCGTATTCATTAACTTCCAAATTAATACAGGGCCCTTATTACTTTGGGTCTGCTGCCTGCATTAAAGACACTTCGACTTCATTCATTATTAAACTCCCCTGATAAACGAGCAGGTCCCTCCTTCACAAAGGGGGGCGGCACCCAAGCCCCAGAGCTGGCAGGTCAGCTCCCAGCATCAGCTGCTGTGTGACCTTGAGCCCGGCCCTCACCCTCTCTGGGCCTCCTGCATGTCTGCCTGGGAACGTCAGACAAAGGACAGTCCTGAGGCCCTGCCCGGGCTCGTCAAAGTGGGCCCATGCCCTCCTGCAGACTCCTCTGTCCTTTCCCTGCACTGTCCTTCCTGGGCCCACATAACCCTCTGCTCACCACGATACAGGTGCCCATGGCCTCTGCAGACGCCCTCCCCACACTGCAGCCTCCACCCTCTCCCAGGCCTGGGTCTTGCAGCCCATCATCCGCCCCTGAGCTATGCCGGCATGGCATGCCATCCCCAGTCCCCACAGGCCCGGAGCGGGAGCAGGCCAGCTCCAGCCGTCACGACAGCGGCATCAGCACTGAGCTCCTCCTGAGCTGGGGTCTCACCGCGCCCCAAAGTGCCCCGTCCTTCCCGAAAGGGAGAACAACCCCCACGAAGCAGACGGAGCCACCAAGGCCAGTGAGGTCAAGGCCATCTCTCCAGGAAATGCTGGCGCGGGTGGTGAGCCCTGTGCCAGCACCTCCTGTCTCTCGCACTTGGGGTCTCTCACTCCTTGGGGTCCTGAACGCCTCGCATCACACACGACACCTGGAGGCCAGGCCGAGGGGTTGTCATCTGGCCGTGGCTCCCTCCAGCGCCTCCTTCCCCCCAGGCTCCTCTACATGCCGATCCCTGGGCAACGCAGAATGAATCCCCGCTCCCTGGCAGGTGTCCTGATCAATCTCCATTACGCCTGGTGCTGAGTGGCTGAGAGTGAGATGTGAGGATGCCCCCACCGCTCCTGCCCCTGCTCGCCACTCGGAGCAGCCTCCACTCCATCGTGCAGGCAGGGTGCTCGCTCACTGGGCCGGGCCACCGCCACTACAAAGGCCGGGCCTGAGGCTGTGTGACTGGGCCCATGACCAAACCCTGTGCCTCAGTTCCATCATCTGCATCACACCTGGCATCCCCCGACCCTGGTCCCTCACCTCCAATCCATCCTGACTGTCCAGGCCCCACACCAGCGTGCCCACGTCCAGATGGCAGCAGCTTCCTGCCCCCCAGCATCTCAAAGAGTCCCCTGGCCAGGGCGGGGGGGCACGCCATCTTTCAAAATGCTATCTATTGTAGACCAACTGAGGGTGCTGCTCTAGAAGCTTCTAGAAGCTTCCATGGCACCCAGGCTGAAGCCAGGCCTCCTGAAGGTCTGGCCCAGCTGCCTACTCTAGACCCTCCCTCTTTCTTTGTCCCCAAGCCCTCTCCCCCTCTCCCATGGGGGTCTCCCTGTTCATGTCTGACCCGGTATGGGCAGCTATCCCTCCCACATGGTCGGGCCGCCCCATGAGCACAGCGTGTCCTCGGGCACAGTCAGCATAGCAACGCTGCGGCTGAACAAATGCCTGAGTCAAGCCAGCAACCCCGATCCGTGAGGCTGGCCTCGACATCAACAGGGAACCTGGCACGACAAGAGGACCCTGCCCACTCGGCGCAGACACAGCTCTGCTGAACAGGACGGCCAAGGTCATCCGCCCCATTCTCAAATGTGCAAACCAAGGTCCAGAAAGACAACAAGGCCTCCGGGTCACAGCTGGGACGTTGCGGGGCGGGACAGGACTCGAGCCCAAGCACAGAGAATGCACATCGGTCCTGATACGCACTTACAGTAACGCATTCAACCCTCTGCCCAGCCCTGGGAGAGGAGCTCTGTTATTATACCCATTAGAGAGATGAGGAAACTGAGGCCCAGAGCAGTGAAGCCACTTGCCCAAGGGCACACAGCGAAATGGAGGAGCCTGAGATACATGGAGAAGCTTGGAGTTGTTCTTCCCCCAGCCAGCACCCCCCACCCCAGGTAGAGGTGTCCCTTTGCTGACACACGTTCCCAGGCTCTGCAGCAGCACGCACTGGAGACAGGCTCTCCCAGGCCTGGGCCCCAGCTGCTCATGAGGGTTGGACGAATGTCGGGGTCCCTCTGACATCTCATGATCGTGGGTCTACTTACACCAAGCCTCTGGGCTGGCAGAACTGGTCTCTGGCAGGCAGGAGACCCCCATGGGTGGGCGGGGGCAGCGAGCTGGCTCGGGATGGGGGACAAGCAGGCTGCCAGCCCTGGCCGCTCTCAGCATGAGTAGCACACAGAGAGGAGGCGAACAAGGTGAGCTGATCCCCAGACACCGGGCCCAAGCGGATGCGTAGCCTGAGGACCTGGCACCTCTGATGACCTGCTGCCACCCAAGGGGGCGGGGTCCCGGGAGAGGGCTGCCCCTCACACCCTTGGCACATCTATGGAGCACCCCCATTCCCTTTCATAGGGAAAGACAGGTGGCACGGAGCACACGGACCAGTACGGGCTCGGGAAGCCCAGCCCACCTGCAGTGGAGATTTCTGCAAATTATTTTATAAAAGAAATGACCCACCTCTATGTTTTCTTATAAAAAAAAAAAACAACAGGATGTGAGGTCCCACCCCAGCTGTCTAAGTGCTTCCTCATCACACACCTGTGTGAGTGCTGAAGGCAAGTGTCCCCTCTGTCTGACCCCCAGGATAGGGGTCTGCACACAGGAGTCAGTAAATTCTGGCCAAGCAAACCCCACTGGAGCAAACCCCGCTGATGCAATCCCCACTGGCGCAAACCCCATTGGTGCAAACCCCCATCAGTTGCACGCACGTCAAACTGCTCTGCCGGGGGCCCCGGTGCACTTGGTCCACCCATAGCCAGCCCCTCGGGGGTACTTCATGGAAGTTCAGAGCTGGCCACTCTGTTAGCATCTCCCAGCCACTGCCATGTAACAGGTGAGGAAACTGAGGCCAGACAGGCCAAGAGCCCTGCCCGAGACCTCACAGTCATGCCCCGTCTCCTTCCAGTGCCCCTGTCTGCCCCAGCCCCTCTGGTCTGCTGTTCCTCTAGGCTCTGTTCTCCATCTTCCAACATCACCCACTTCTCCAGGGGGACTCACACACTCCTGTTCACACAGATGATGGATCTGGGCTTGCCAGAGCCTCCATAGGCACCCCCATACCAGGCTGTCAGCCCAGGTCAATGTCCCGCTCAAGGCCACTCCTGGTCAAGGTCACCGCCTGCTTACTCAGGTCACAGAGCCCAGCTTCATCCTTGTCCATCCCTCACCCCCAAAGGTAAGATGAGACCAGTCACCCAGCCCACCCTCTGTCCTCAAAATGTTTGTCGTTTGCTCCCAACCTCAGCAGCACAGGCCACCATCATCCCTCGCCTGGTTGCCACCTCCTGTAGTTCCTCTGCTCAGCAGTGGAAACTTCCAGAGGGCCAATGCAGCTACTCCTCCTCCCTCACCCAGGGACCCAGCCCCACGCCCACCTGCTGCCCCCACCACACGGCCCTGCTCATCTCTCTGCCCTGTTACCGACACCGCGAACCCTACCGGCCTCAACTCAACGACCGCCTCCTCCAGGAAGCCCACCTTGAACTCTATCTGGCTTCACACCGACAGCACCCCTATGCTCACAGCAACAAGTGTGTCCCCCCACCAAACAGCCGCTCTTCTCCCTCCTGAGAGGCAAGACAGCATTGTGTGCCCCCATGTCCCCAAGGCCAGCTGGAGGCCTGGAACAGAGAGGCATCTGAAGCATGGAGACTGAAAAAGCCAAAGAGCCACAGGGGTCCAAGGTATATTCCCAGCTGGCCTCTGTCCCCACCACCCCCTCCCCACATGCTGAGTGTGCTCCTTGCTACCACTGGGGACAGCCAGCAGGGCCTCCGGGTACTGCAGTCATTTTTAGGAACATCGGGGCCTCTCTTGCCCACTCTGGCCTCAGCCCGTGGGGCCAAGTGGTCAGGAGGGGCAGAGGAAAAAGCAAGGGGGACAGAGCCCCTACCGGAGCCTCACCTGGGCCAGGAAGCTGGCAGCGGTGCGTGGGGTCCCGTTTACAGATGAGGAAACTGAGGCACCAAGCGCACACAGCTAACCTGGGGTCTCAGAGCCAGCAGAGGCCAAACGGGACACTGCCCTCCTTGTGTGCTGGATTCAGCACTTTTCAAAGGAAGGGACAGAACGCTCACGGAGCAGCTGCGTTTCTCCAGGCGTCAGGGGCTGTGGGCACCAAGTCTGGGTCCCACACAACTTGGATCGGACCCTCGCTCTGCCCTCCTGGCCAAGGGCTCCGCCGAGCGGATTCCTCACCCGTCACTGGGATGTGAAACTGCCCAACGGCTGTAACGATCACAGGCAATTGTGAGGGGCCACCTCCCAGGCTCGTGACCCGACAGGCTCTGACAGTGCCCCATCCTACAGAAAATGAGATGAAGGCACTGGGCACGGGCGTGGGGCAGAGGTGGGCACGCAGTGGGCCTTCACTAATAAGATTCCCTCCAGCTCTGACCTTCCTGGAACCCTTGAAAGGCCTCCTGAACAGTCTGGCCTCTTCCGCCTCCATTCCGGCCACTGCTGTGTCCGCCAGCACCTCTCTGCTGACCCCTCTTGCTCTCAGGGGCCCAGACCAAATGCCACCTCTTCCACTGAGCCCTCCCTCTCTCTGCCACCACCCGGAAAAGCTCCCTGACGGGGCCCGACAAACCTGCCTCTGCACGACTGCAGGTGTGTGGGTCCCTGTCCTGGTGGGAACCTCCGGTGCCTCCCTAGTGCCTCTGGCAGCACTCAGGACCCCCGTGATGCTGCTCTGCCCTGTGTCTGCCACTCTGTCCTAGCTCCCTCCTGCAGCCATCAGAGCAAACCGGTCCAGCGCGCACGCCATCGCACTGCCCCCAGCGGCGCTGGGCTTCCCTGGCTGCTCCCTGCCCCGGGTCTCTACCCACCGCCAGCCCCCCAGCCCATGGGCCAGACCCCAAAACAGCACCTCCAAGAAGACGTCCAAGAACAGCACCCTCCTCACTCCCTCAGCTCCTCCCACACCATACTCATCCACACCCCCGTTTTCAAGAGCCCCCAGCAGCTGGAAGAAGCACAGTGACTCCACCTGGCCTGGCGGAGGGAGGCACATCCCTGATCCCCTCCCCAGACTCCTGGACCCGCCCTCCCATCCCACACCCAGACCCTGCCGGGGAGCTTCTCAGCCTTCCCTGAACGCAGTCTTTTCACACCTTGTGACCTTTCGTTTCAAAATCCCCATGGTTTGGTGTGCCCTCCTGTCCCTCTGCCGCCTTATGAATGCTTCTCCGCACACGGGACTCAGAGCTGCCTCCTACTGGAAGTCCTCCTGCCCACCCTGGGCACCCGTCACCTACTAAGCACTGGTCTCCAAGGCTGCCTCCCCCTGGGCTGTGGACTCCTGCACCAGTCCCACGCCCCTTGCCTCGCACAAGGCCTGGCCACAGCAAGTGCCGGATAACTGATGAATAACTGTACTTCTTCCCCTCACCCCCCGCCCCCACCCCGGGCCTTCCCTGAGCTCCTGGAGGCCGAGGGAACCAGTTCTTTACCCAACTGTGAGCCAGAGAGAAGCTGCCCGCCGTGCCCACCCTCACCAGCCCCCAGCTGCAGCAGCCACCGTCCTCCCTGTACCGCGCGCACCTGCCGCTGACTCCCAGGACAGTGCATCCAGGAGCTTCTCCACCTCCTCCCTTCCCCTCTCTCGGGGCGGGTGCTCCGCCCCAAGGCTGTGGTCCGCTCCTGGGTGAATGAAGGAATGACTTGCAGACACTGACTGTGTGCTTCCCTTGCTTCACTTAACTGATGCACCCTCGCGAAATTCTGGGATGAACAAGCATCACCAAACACACGGATGAGGAAACGCTAAGGCTCATAGCGGACTTCCTACCCCCCGGACGCATTCCGCCGGGTCATAATAACCAAAGATAACGTCGGAACTGATTGCAGGACTGTCTTATGGTTTTCACAGCTGCAGGCATCTCAACCCTGTTGGCGCCAGCAAGTTACACGAAGCATGTTGGGACCCTGATCTCCAGCATGGAGAGCTGCAGCGCCCTTGCACGTGAAAACTAGAAATACTTTCTCTCTTGCTGCTGACGCCAGTCTGGTCTCAGTCCACCTACACTCAGGAGCCCTAACAAAATGCTCATCTGCTTGATCTTTCTCTTCTCACTCGGCGGTGCACCTAACAGAAACAGAGGCACAGAGAAGGGAAGCCACTGCACAAAGCCAGGCCCCTCCCTGCCTCCTGACGCCAAGCTCTCCAAGTCCCCAGGCCACCCAGCAGATCCCTGGGAGAAGAGGGGAGCGGTGGGAGGTGGGGGGTCTTTGACCCTCCTTGGTCTGCGACCACAACTCCTCCCCAAGGAGGCTCTCCATGGAACCACCCTGCCTAGCTGACCCTCCTCACATTCCTTCCCCCGTCCCAACAGCCCTCAGGCGCCTTTCCCTTCCCCATTCCCCCAGATCCACTCTGCCTTCGCCCTCTGTCTAGTGTGTGGACAGCCACTCCCAGAGACACAGGGCCCGGGTAGCAGCAGACTTCCTCAGCCTCGGGGGCCGAGACACCTATGCCCAAGGGGCCTTCAGCCTCCTGGAGAGGCCAGGGCCATGTGGATGGTAGAAGGTGGGCAGTCCTGAGGTCTCTGCGCCTCTTAGCAGGTGACAAAGGCCTCCAAAGTGCCGGGAATCACAGCCCACCGGAACCATCTGTTTGCCGTCACCCATTAGACAGATGGGAGACTGAGGCCGGCAGAGGTGCAGCAACTTCCCGCGGCCTCCTCAGTCTCCCAGACCACCTGCCTGTTGGGTGCAGCCTCTAAGGCTCTGGAGGGCCGCCCCGTCACTCCGCCCAGGGTCCCTACACCTAGCACAGAGCAGGCGCTCGTTCCAAAGCTTCCTGGAGCAAATGAAGAGCAAGCGGGCAAGTCCCGGGCTCCTGTGCCAACACCTCTGCCTGGGCCTGCCCCCACCTGTGACTGCAGTGGTCTTTGCCTGGCCTTCTTTGCAGAGGCCTCAAAGTTAGAGAGTAGGTGAGGACCTCAGCCTGGAAGGGCTTTTAAAACTGTAAGTCACTCCACACCTGGAAGGGACTTGTAGTTCCAAAGTCATGGAAGCAGAGGTTGAGTGTTCCCTTTGCTCATTCATCCAGCACATTCCTCAAGCCCTGCAGGGGCCAACCCCTGAGGCAGGTGCCAGGACACAGCCCTGAGGAGCCCACAGCCCAAAGGAAGTGGGCAGAGCAGGAGATCGCTAACTGGAGGGACCGTGGAGGGTGGGGGATCAGGACAAAGTGTCCAGTTAGGGCTCCCAGACCCAAGGTAAACAGAGGCCCAAAGGGCCAGGTAACCCCACAAAGGGGGCATGTCACCCTCATAAGTCAAGTTCATCTCTGACGAACAGTGTCACGAGGCCACAACCCTGTGAGGCATGGATAACGACTGTGCCCATTTTACAGATGAGGATGTTGAGGCCCGACACATTGATGCCACATGCCTCCAACCCTACAGTTCTGGGCAGCAAAAATGGTGGTCTTCCAGGATCTTGCACCTTAGGAGGCCCCTAAGGAGGCTGGGAAGAGTTTCTCGAACATTCAGCCTCTGAACTGTGGACCAGGGAACTCTGGTGCATCCAGGCCAGCTGCTCCCAGACTCCCAGACGCAGTAAGGAGAGCCAAAGCCACAGACAGTCACCATCCTGCATATAGTGAACCTTCAGGAGACATGGGCAACCAGAAGAAATCACTGGCAAGAGCCAAACAGCCCAAAACACCAGAAACAGCCCAAATCAACCCTCCATCCCTGTTGCTGACTAATGTGGGCGCTGCCCAGGGCGGCAGAGAGGTTTCCCCACAGCCAGGCAGGGTGGGAAAGCCCTCCCTTTAGTGCATGCAAATGAAGGGCATACATTCCTGCTTACTTAACTTCACAAATGTTATCAAGTTCATAAAAAATAAGTTATTCTTCCTCAGCTACACAACACCCTTCATTTGTTTCTCCTCCCTCCCCCAGCCTCCTATGAGAAGCAAAATCAAAATTCAGTGTCTCCCTGCCAAGTGTGCCTGGCCTACCCTCCCTCCACTCTGCCCCATAGAAGCTGGGGGCGGGGGGAGCCCCTAAGAAAGATCAGAAGACCCAGGGGGAGCCCTGCCCCCCACCCAGAGCTGTGTGACCTTGGGCTCCTACTTAACCTCTCTGGTTTAACTGCCTCTTCTACAAAGTAGGAATTGCAATAGCACCCGGCTGCCTTGGGGCTGGTGTCAGGATCAAGCAAGATAATCCAAGAAAAGTGCTTAGTTCGCTCCTGGCACAGAGCAAGCCCTCAATAAATGTTAGCCCTTGTTATTATGTAAAGGAGAGCTAAATACTCCCCCAGTTAATCCATTTGTAGATTTGCTTCTGGAGCCTGACCTGGCAGCTCTGAATGCAGCCTGTGGATCGGTTTTGTTGGCCAGCTCAGCGTTGACACACAAATCCCAGTTTGAATCCACCAGCCCAGCCCAAGCGCAGGCCTGACCACAGGCCCCACCACGCCCTACTGCCTTACTCAGGCCAGAAGCGAACCTTTGTTCTGGCCCGTGGGCATCTGAGTTCATTGCCCCTCGTCTGACCCTTCAAAGAGCTTCTCCTACTAAGGATCCCATTAAACCATCATTAGGCCCGGCTGACAATGAGGAAACTGAGGCTCACACAAAGGCAGCAACCGCCCTGAGGGAGGGGCTGTGACGACAAGGAGAGTCCAGTGCCCAGTCCTGACAAATTTCCTCTCCTGCGCCAGCTTGAGAGCAGCCTCCTGGGCACACAGGAAGCATGTGGCCCGTTAGCCAGACGGCAGGAGGGACAGCGCTCGGCCTCCAGGGGCTCAGTGTCCTGGGACCAGGGGGGTGGCTGAGCAGAAGTCAGGCACGCCCTGTGCCTGTCCCAGGCCGGTGATGTGTGCGCCAAGCCAGGGTGGCAACCCTTTGGGCCAAGTCCTGGCAGAACCCAGCAGCAGGAGCTCGAGAAGATGCAGGGTGGGTTAGGGGTGGCCCCCTCCGCTAAATCCCCTCTGTATCTGCGACCACAAGTGCGTCTCCAGGAATGGCCCAGGCTGGAAACTGTACCCTCTGCCCACACCGGCCCCTTCTGGTACCAAGCGTTACCTGCTCTAGTCTATAGACTACCGCCAGCTGTATCCCATGAGCCCCCATCTCCCAGAAAAGGAAACTGAGGCCCAGGCAGGAGGAGCGAATTCCCATGGAGGCCAGCAAGACCCAGAAACCAGCGCCCAGACCATGCGGGGGAGGTCAGCAACCCCTGCAGGCCTTGAAAAAGTCAGTGAAGCACCTAGCGAGGCAACCACATATGTGGGTGCAGGCTGGGACCCCTGTCCCCGTCTTCCCCAGAGTCCCTCTCACAAGGCAGCCCCGGCCTACACCCGAGGGGACGCAGTGGCACAAAAATAGGTTAAGTGATCACCATGAACTAGAGACCCCAAAGGGCTTGCCACACCCACACGAGGTGGATGCTGTTATGCTCATTTTTCAGATAAGAAAAGGGGAAACTGAGGGCAGCTAAGGAATTGGCCCAGGGTCACCCATCAGGAGTGGTGGACAGAACAATGGACAAGCATGAGAACAGCGCTCTGGGCACCCGTGCGTGTCCAGATGAGGCCCTGGAGGGGTGCAGCTCTGAGAATGAGAAGAGCAAAGTGGGGGTGGAGAAGGAAGGAGCCCAGAGCTCGTGCCCGGGGGAGGCAGCCCCATAGCTGCTGCCCGCTCTCCCAGTTCCCAGCCCTGCACCCCTGCTTCGGGAGTCGTGCATGCCCACTGCCATTTTCAAAGTACCTCCGTGTACTTCCAGAGATTTAAGGCCTTGTCCAAATTCCGGCCCAGCTTGAACCCAGTTCTTAAATATTGCTAGCTTCTCCCTCCAGGTTTCTGATAGCCCCCAAAGGCACCCCTAGCTGCTGGAGGAGAGTGGGGCCCAGGGCCGAGGGGCGGGGTCATGAGAGGCAGGGGCGGGGCCTAGCAGGTGGGGGCGGGCCTGAGCGAGATGGCTGGCACCTTCCTGTTGCCATGGCAACAGGACTAATTAATGCTAACTCAGTGCTCCATCTGTGCCTTGGCGGGATGGTTGGTTTGGGCTCCCGGGTGTTTGTTTTGAAGCAAAGAGGTGAAAAGCGGGAGGAGCTGGGAAGCTGTGGTCCCGGGGGCTGCCTAGGGTCTGTCACCTAGAATCCAGTTCACATGTAGCAGCCGCAGCCCCCACAGGAAGAGGCAGGCTTGGTTCCCAGAGACCACAGCGGACCTCCGCTCCCCAGGGGCCCTCATTCCAGCCCAAACACCGCCTGGCAGCCACAGAAGACAACACGCCTGCCGCATGCGTGCACGTGCACAGCGCGGGCTCCACACGGAAAGGCCTGGGTTCAGATGCCAGCTTAGCTCTTCTGAGTTTCAGCTTTTCCATCTGTGAAATGGGCGCCGCTCCCCTCAACGGGCTCTTAGTAGGGTTAGAGAGACGCACCCAGTGCAGGGGCACCCAAGGGGCCTCGCCCGTCCTGGGACCAGGGAGGGCTTCACTGAGGGACACCCTCAAGGCAGAACTGTGCTGAACCACCCACAGGAGACACTTTTGAGGAACTGGAACGTAGCCAGGAGGACTGGATCAGGCCCATGAGAGAGAGGAGACAGGAGGCAGGAGCCCCAGGCTGGGTCGAGTCTCCGAGGCCTGGGTAAGGGTTCCAGACGTGCTAGGGAAGGAAAGGGGGTGCAGAATGCACCGCAGGAGGCAAGTGGAGGCTGCGCCAGTAGTTTCAGCCTGTGGCGGGGATTCGACGGGGTGGGCAGGGGAGGGGAGGGTTTGAGAGCAGGATGAGACCCGCAGGTCCAGGTCCAAGTCGGTGTCGGAATGCTAGCACCCACCTTGGAACAGAGAGGCTTGGAGGAGAAAATGGACCTGGACGCAGGAGAGAGGAAGACTTCTACATCAGACAGGTTGAGTTTGAGGGGCCAGGGGACACCCCACAGAATGTGTCCAGTCAGCAGATGGCCACACCCAATCCCAGCCGCCACAGCAGTGGGTGGAGACTTGGGCACCCCCTGCACGCAGCGGTCTGGAGGGGCCAGGGAAGTGGGGGCATGACCCGGGAGCAGGAGCTGAGGACCAGAGGGAGCACCAGCCCTCAGGTCGGCATGACCAGGAGGGGAGGCTGGTGCTCAGGAGCCCCTGCAGCACTTGGAGCCGGACCGCCCGGGTTCCAGTCCAGGCCCCCTCACCTCGGCAGCTGTGAGGCCCTGGGCAAGTCATGGCACCCCGCTGAACCTCAACTACATGATGGGAGTGAAAACAATACCTACGTCATAGTGGCTGTGAGGAGGGCTGGGCTCTGGGTCCCGAGGCCACGTCCCAGAGATGCAGGAGTTCCAAGAATTGGCTCTTCCCGAGAGCGGACAGGACACAAGCCTCTACTGAGTGCCTGACACGTCACACGTGTCACCACCACACAGTGGTGATGGTGGATCAAGGGCCTGAGCTCCCACAGCCCTGGGCTGAGTCCTGGGGCCCCTGCTGACTAAGTGTGGGGCCACGGGAGACCCGAACCTCCCCAAACCTCAGGTCTGCAACTGTGACATTGGGGTAACAAGTACCTCCCATAGTGCACCGGATGGTGTGAGCATGACATCTGAGAACATGCCTGCCACACAGCAAACACTAAGTAAACTGTCACCATTGTCCCCACCCAGCTCTCACTGCTCCAAGAAGGTGAACAGACCAATGGACCCCCATAAAACAAGCAAGGACAGCGGCCTCACCTGCCCAAGCTTACAGGACCTGGACTGGTCCCACCTGATCACAGGATGGCCCCTCTCCCAGCACAAACGGCCCCCTCGGCCCAGACAGAGCCACCGGAAACTGTCTGGCTGTTCCAAGCAGTGTCATCTTGGACAAGTCACTTCACCTCTCTGAGCCGTAAGCTGCTCCCCTAAAGGATAAGGGGTCCCACACCTGCACCATTGTCTGAGGACGGAACAAGGTCATACACAAAAGGCGTCCAACCCAGGGACTGCACACAGTAGGTGCTCAATAAAAGACACAGTTAGACCAGTGATTGGATGTGAGCATGAGGGCCTGCAGGAAGAAGTGGATACAGACACATTCATAGTGGGACCCTGGTGTGATGCCAGCCCAGAGCCTCGGAAGTGCACCCCCAGAGAGTTACGGGAGGGGTGTTCCCCCTGTGGTACCGCACCCCACCGCATTCCTCCACCAGGTCCCCCCACTTCTGCCACCTCTGTAGGGGGCACACAGCCCTGTGACCAGCCTGGCAGCCTCCCTCCCCAGCTCCGCATCTGCTCAGTTGGGGAAACTGGGGATAAAGGGAAACAAAGACTTAATTTCTGAGCTAATCAGCCTGCCTCATACTAATTACCATTCTCCCAGGCATTAGGGCGACCTCCTGGGGGAGGCAGGGGGAGGCTGGGGAATGACACCCCTTCCCTCAAAGCGCGTTCTGGCCTGGTGGTGGGATAGGTGAGGGGGACCAGAAGCTTGGGCAGAAGGCATTTCAGGGTGTCCTGTGGATGTGGCCAGAAGCAGGGGACACAGACAGCCCACCTGGCACATAGAAGGGAATGTGTCTGGAGGCTCCACCCCCTGGGCCAGCACCACCCTTCGGGACGCCTGCCCCATCCTGCAATGGGGTGGAGGCCACAGACTGGGTGTCACAGGAGGTATCCTGCCCTCAGCCATAGAAGACAGATGGACAGATGGACCCTTTTAGGCTAGAAAATTGAGCAATGATTACAGGCAAGCTTTTGGACCACAGCTTAGAAAGCATGTATGTGCTCGTGTGAGCGTGCATGCGTTTAAATCTGTGGCCTCATGTGTGCACAGAACGCAAAGGCTCGGGACTGGGAGCCAGGAGGCCTGGGTTCAATTCCCTGCTCGGCTCTGGGCCAGCCCTGCCCGCTCTGAAATCCAGCCTTGACCCCGAAAGGACAGGAGGGGATGAGTCCTAAGGGCGCATCCCCAAACGCAGACTGTCCGCCGCACAGGGCCCAGGCTATGCTGGGCACACGGGCTCCGCCAAGAGTGGACATGTCCTTGGCGTCCTGGCCACCACAGGGGTGGATAAACCAGAGAGCAAACACAGATGCTGGTCAGCAGAGCGTGAGATGAGAAAAGTGCCCTGCAGGGCGTCTCCCTGGAGGACGATGGCCCTTGGGACACTGTGAGGTGATGAGGAAGGTGGCCGGGGAACCCAGGGCCTGGGCTCAAATCCAGCCTTGTCACTCACTCCTGTGTGACCACAGGCAGGCTCCTTAGCCTCTCTGTGCCTCGGTTCCCCCAAAGCACATGGGGGGAGCAGGAGGCTTGGGCAGGGGGCATTTCAAGGTATCCGGTGGATGCGGCCAGAAGCCGTGGACACAGACAGCCCACTGGGCACACAGAAGGGACAGCCCCACCCTCCAGGACCCTCTTCCAGGACCCTTGCCCCACCTGGAGGGGGGCAGAGGCCTCAGAGCAGTGTGCTAGGAGGTGTCCCACCCTCAGCCTTGGCAGAGAGATGGACAGATAAGACACTTTCAGAGAAAATGATATTTTGGATTGTTGTGAGGATTGAACTTTCAGCCCAACACATACTAAGTGTTACTTAGGTCTTATTGAATTAAACTGAATAAATTGATAATGCTTTTTGATTCTATGGGCAGTCTGAGAACTGGGCCCTCCAGAGGGCAGGGACAGAGGTGAAACCCAAACCCTGGAGCAGGACTTTCTCCCCGCCACACTCTCGGTACAGCACACGCTTCACTTTGGCCAAGAGAATGGAAAGCCCCCAACAGAAGAGACAGGAGACAGAGATGAGGGTACAGGTCCCGGCCAGCCTCCTGCACCTGCCTCCCTCCACGGCTGGCACTCACCTTCCTGCCCCGCCGCCAACTCTGAAAGGCCCAGACCCCTGTGGCCTTTTTGGGCCCCGGAACTGTCCTGGAACAGTTCCCCTTGGCAGCAGGGCCCAGACCCAGGTCCTAGGACACAGCAGATGGAAGGGGCCTCCCCAGTGTCCGAGTCCCTAGAAGCTACCCCAGGGATGGCAGGCGATGGCCTCCAGTCCCAGGCCCCCCACAGCCCACCCTGCCCAGGTCCCAGGGAGCCTAGAGGCAGGAATCCTATCCAAAATGGAGTCCGGTAAAGCCCTCCATCAACAGCAATGAGGGAGCCCACACATCCACACTCCGCCCAAAAGCAGACCCCAGCAAACTGGCCCCCTCAGTCACACGTCGGTCCAGAGGGTCAGAGGTGTGTTAGAAGTCACCTCTTCTAGTGACAGCAAGAGCACTGAGCCACCCAGTTGCCCACAACAGGGTGAAGGAAGGCTGTGTGAGGGGGGATCAGGACTGTCTCCCCGGGGCGGATTCCAGGGGTGGGGGTGAGGGGCTGTGGGAAGACACAGCCGGTGGCGAGGTTGTCCCAGGTGGGCAGGAACTGGCGGCACGCGTGCGCCTGCAGGTGCTCAGAAACGGGAAAGGGCCCCAGTGGGGGGAGGGATGGCAGTCCACCTCCACCCACTGTCTGTGCAGACAGCCTGTCGGTTCCAGAAGGGGCATGTCCTATCCCACACCTTCAGTACACGCAAACACGAAATCCCCCGCACGTTGGTGCCCACTCCCAGCTTTAGTCCATCCATGTCCCTCATGCAGCCTGCGAGGCACCAGACCGCCCCCAACAGGACAGGCCAGAGCCGGATGGGCCCATGGAGACAGAGCCAAGAATGCTCAGCTCAGGCCCTGCGGGGACCCTGCTCAGAGGCAGCGGCTTCAGGCCAGGGGTCACGGAGAGTAAAAATGCCGAAGCTCGTGGCTGCTGGACCTGGGCTCTACTCTCAGCCAGAGTCAGTGCCTGTGACTCTGGGTATCGGTCTGCCCATGTGTGCAGGGAGGGAGCAGAGACCCTGCCGAGCTGACCCCCCAGCACACCCTGGACCCAATTCCCCGGAGGAAGGACAGGCTCCCACCTCTCCCCAGGCCCCTCAGCACCAGCAGCTGTCCCATAGGCCTAGATGATCGCAGAGGACAGCTCCCTCCTGAATGCAGTGTCTGGGTTGGCCATCATCTCAGCCAAGCCAAGCACCCTGTCCCCAAATCCTCCCCTCACCATCCTCACACCAAATCACAAGCAGGACAGGGACCAGGGACAGGAGACAGGAGGCACCTGGCATGGGGTGCAGGGGAGCAGCGGATACCGTCTTCTTGCATCTCGCTTCATCCTTATAACAGCCCTTAATCCCATTGTACAGATGAAGAAACTGAGGTTCAGGGACTGATCTGCTCAGAACCAGGCAGCCAGCAAGGTCAGGAAAGAGGGGGGAACCCACGCTGTCTCCTCCCCAACTCAGTTCCTCCCACGTCCTTTCAGCAGGTACCAGGGAGAGCAGGAGTCAGACACCCCAACTTTCTGGACCCAGCCCCTCAGGCTTCGGGACTCCAGAGGTCACAGTCCCTCCCCAGCTGACTCCGAGGTGACAGCTGAAATGCTGTTGAGGCCCAGCCCACCGGCTCGGCCACCAGTATGCCAGCATGTGCTGACTGGCAGACGCTACAGCATCACCCCAGTGTGCAGGTACGACGTTTATTCCCATTCTACAGATGAGGGCACTGAGGTGCAGGGTGAAGCGATGTGCTACGGGTGGAATCAGGCGTTGAACCCAGGCCTGGGCCCACATGCTTGGCCACTGACTGCATCAGCCTGGCTGACAGCTCTGGGGATTTCTCTGCTCTGGCCCCCACCCCTAAACCCACACCCCAGAGTATGTGGTTGAAGCAGGAAAGATCTTGCTCCTGGAGGCTCTGCTCACCTGAGCCACCGCATTCTGGGGTACCTGCTTGCCTCTGCTGACCCTTCCCAGGGGGCTGGAGGTCCCTGTGTGCTCTACCTCCATCCCTGATGGGCAGGGGGTCTGTGTCTCCCCACAGACCTCAGAAGCTATCCTCTAGGACAGGGGCTAAGTCTTGGCCTGAGGCCCAAAGAAGGTGTGGAACTAGGCAGGGCCACACAGCCACCTGGAGGCAAGAAGGAGACTCAAGTTCTGGTCTCTGCCTCTCAGCCTCACACACAGACCCACCTCCCACCAGCCTTGCCCAGATCACAGCTGGTGTCAGCAATGGAGCCTTATGGAGACAGGGGTTGCGGATGGGTTTTCCCCAGGTTCTAGAGCTCCTCAGGTCTCACCAGCCACACAGGTCCAGGCAGTCTGTGGTCCTACTGTGTGCAGGCACTCCTCTCTCCAATCCTGTCTCACCCCACCCCTCCAGGAGCCCCTGTTCAGGCCTCAGGGACTGCCGCTTCCAGGAAGTCTTCCCAGGATTCAGGAAGCCGCCACTGGGCAGGATGCCCTTTCTTCCAACTCTCAGAAAGCAGATGGAGCCAGAACGCCCACAGTGCCTCGGCCCTCCCATGGGGGACCCTGATGCAGGATCCTGGTGCAGGCTCTCCTTCCCACCTCCCTGAGACGACAGGCTCCCTGAGAAGGGTGGGACTCTCTCCACACCCCTCCAGCACCTCTGTCCTACAGCCTCCACCACGGGGACAAGACTGTCCCCCAGGGACAAGCAGAACCCCCACACCACGCCTTAGCTTCCTCCTCTCACTCCCTCCTGGAAGCCCTCCAGGCCTGGCCTGTACCAGGCAGGCCACCCCCACCCCGGGCCCTGGACATGAATCCCACCTCTGTTGGGCACCACAGACCCCCCTTTCTCCTCCCCAAACAAACAGGGTCTTGAATAAGACACCAGAATGGCCACACACAAGGCCAGATCTATTCCCTGGACCAGTGTGACTGCCAGCAGTCGGG
>RJWH01007997.1:0-34478 GCA_004363575.1 Solenodon paradoxus | reverse complement strand
TATGATATTTTATTGAAACTTTCTCTAAGCCTCAGTGATCTCATTTTTCAAAATGGAGTTAACATTGTCTACTTCAGTAGATGGCTGAGAAGCTTAGATGAAGTGATGTATAGGAAAGGGTCTATAAAACAACAGAATGCTAAATAAACCCAAGCAAGTGATACTGAACTTCAGCAATATTATTATTGAGTTTTTGGTCTATGGGTTACATTTTTATCAAATGATTCATTTCATAAATATAAAATGTTTGCTCTTTCCTATCTACTCATCTCCAAAGGGCAATTTTATAAGATATTTTAAAGTGAACATTCCCCTTTCTTTTCTAGAAATGTTTGCCATGTAAATACGGAGCCAGGCCAAGATAGAAGTAGGATTGGTGAGCTCTGTTGGAGCCACCCCAGGTAAACACAGCGCATCATGTAATGGATGTTAAAGCAAGAATGGCGAGCACTGGGGGGGCAGAGCAATGAGAAACATTTACCTTGGCCATCCACCACTATTCCTTGTAGTCATTAAAGAGCTTGAGTTCTACCTTCCTGTGTGGTGCCATTGTCTAGAATCCCTCCAGATTAGAGCAGGGAGAGTGGATTGAAAGTAAGAATTGTCCCCACTTGTCTCCCACTTCAGAAGTTTTCCCAGAACTTGCCATGATTACGATCAAAATCAAAATTCTCAGAGCTCTGCCAAGATGAACAAATGTCCTTACCTCCATTTTGGGAAAGCAGCAGGTAACATTAGTCCAGAAGTTCTCTAGAACCTTCTCTGGAGTCCATACCAGAGTCACTACTTCCTTTCATCTTTGCATAACACCAAGAGTATGCTTCATTCCCCACTTCTCAGGTGAGAAAACAGAACCAAAGCAGCGTTCACACCTTGGATGGCTAACTCACATGAAGTGCACTTTTTGTGTCCCCTTACCCTCCTGGTTGATGAGATCTTTGAAATCAGCGCGAACCTCCTCGTTCTCTCTCTTCAAGGTTAAGGTAGCAAAGCCATGCTCCTTGAACAGTGATGTGCCTGCAGAATCACCTGGGGATGTTGTTAAAATGAAACTTCTGACACAGCTTGGGTAGGATGGGGCTTGACATTCTGCATTTCCAGGAAACTTCCAGAAGACACTGAAGCTGTGGTTCAGTAACCCCACTTTGAGTGGCAACAGCATACCTCCCACAGCCTCAGCCATTAACTCATTCAAAACGTATTTCCTAAGCACCTACCACAAACCAGGCACTGTGCTGCGGGCTTGGGGCTGGCGGTGTGGCCACAGACAAGCCTTTGGCCTCCTGGGGTTTGCCACTTTGGGGGGAGAGAGACTGCAAATGTATGTGGCGGTGACAAGAAATGATGCAGCCTCAGACACACGTGGGAAGTGCAGGGTTGACAGTGACTGGGGATGGGTGGGAGGCCCTCTGACCCAGGTCCAAGAGTGAAACCAAATGCTAGTAATGGCACCCCAAATCAAGTCACCAGCAAGCCATAAAGATTCAGCGGGCCATCTGCTCTCTATAAATCAAAGTATGGCTGACAAGGTATAATATCTAGGTTTTGCTTCCAAACAATATGGGAAAGGGAAGCGGGTGAGGGAACAGGCAGAACAAAATTGGACGTGAGTCTATAAGAGCTGTAGCTGGGTGATGAATACCTGGGGTGGTTCATCGCGCTGTTCTGCCTATTCTATCTTTGACAAGTTCCAGAGTTAAAAACCAGAATTAAAGTATGGAAGTGGTTTGGACAGCATGCCTGACCTCAGAGAACTTACAAATGTTGAGCAGCCTGATTCTACACCATCAGGGTCCTTAACCTAGAAGTCAGGGGGTCTGGGAACTTGGAAGGGATAGTAAACGCTATTTCACTCATCTACACCTGATATGTTGCATTTCTTTACCAGAGTCACGTTGTATGAACGTGAACAACAGACAAAATTTATATTAACAGGACCCACTACTCTATCACCAAATGAAACCATAGGCATTTTCATAACATTAGAACTATTGTTAAGGTGTCTCAAAATATCGCTCCTTCAACTCAACCTTGGAATTAGTGGGTTAAGAAGCAGCTCAGCTTTTACTGCATCACAAATTCATATGGTATGATTTTGATCCATGTATTTCTTTAGTCACTGTATTTAATGTGTTGATCCTTGGTAATTCTATGCATTTTATACATTTTCAAATTATCGTCTGGGAAGGGTCCAGGTTTTGTGAGTCTACCACAGAGGTCCAGGGCACAGAAGAGGCTAGGAATGCTAGTTCTGGGGTGGCTTTCCAGGACCTGATGGAACACATACCTCCAACACCTGAATCGTAAACACCCACAGAACTTCTTCGGAAAACAGAGTGGAGATTCCTCAAAAACAAAGATGGATAGACCATTTGATCCAGCAATCCCAATCTTATGTGCATACCAGGGAACACAAAATCTCTAACCCAGAAAAACATCTGCAGCACATAGCAGCACAGTTCACAATAGCCGAGACGTGGAAACAACCTAAATGCCCATCAACAGATGATGGAGAAAGAAATTTTGGTCTAGATACTCAATGGGATTCTATGCAGCTGCTGCAAAATATGAAATCATGTCCTCTGCAACAATCTGGATATAAACGGCAGGGGTCACGTTAAGTGAAATAAGTCAGAAAGAAAAAGAAATACAGGATGGTTTCACTCCTATGCAGAATATAATGAAATAAAAGAAATAAACAAGTAAGCCCACAGGAAACAACATGATGGCTGTCAGAGAGATGGGAGAAGGAGAGGAGGGGAGGGAAGGAGGGGACAAGGTGGGGGTAAAGGACACAGGGACTCTGGTGGAGGGTGCGGTATGTAATGCACACAGACTGGAGAAGCAAGTTCAATATCTTAAAAAGAGTAGGGCTTTGTAAACAAGAGAAATAATAATAATATTTAAAAAGTCAATTATTCTGCCTGTATTGCTTATAAATTTCCCATACACTCCCCCCCACCAAACAAAAAGTAGGTTCCTTGTAGCCCTCAAGCTGGAGAGAGCACTCAGAGGTGGGGGCGGAAGGGGGCTAGAATCATTTGGAAGTTTCCAGTGTCCCTGAGACAAGTCCAGACTCCAGGAGGAAAGAGAATTCAGGCAGTAGGTTTAGAAACATTCCACCATGTGCCAAATTGAAGAAACCTTCTCCTCAGCTCGCCTTTCTTGACCATGTGTGCTTTATCTGGGGGAGTCTCTGACGGTAGCTGAAAGGCCTGAGTGACTGGGGTGTAGCTGTCAGATTCTGATGGGAGAGGGATGGGTAGGAGGGCGGGCAGGAGGGTGGGCAGGCAATGAGATGCCAGCAGAATACAGGTAAGGAGAAAACAGTAACCAGATTCGTGCTGGCAAGGAATGGCTTTCCAACTGGCTGCAGGGACCAGAGTCTGCACAGGCACAGCTGCCCCAGTGGGCGTGCAGAAGCGCAGGGCGGCTGGAAGCTGGGGATCGGCCCTTCGTATGGGGGATATGAACATTCAGTTCCCTGGGGTTGCCCCAAACCAGTGGCTCTGGCTCCTCTTGGGACTTTGGAGTGAAAACACTGCTCTCACCCAGACACTTGAAGATTTGGACTTCCGGCTCATGCTTGAGTGTCTCCACACCACCCAAACATCCCGGGCACTGCCTTGTTCCCAGGTTTCAGGAGCCAGAGCCTGTGGCCTGGGTACCCCTATTCACAGGGCCCCAGGACTGTCACTAGGACTAAAATTACAGGTTTTCTGAGCCTGTAACTGGACACCCGGGACAGCCAGGGCTTGCCAGAGACCTAGAAGAAAGCAAGGGGGAGGGAAGGGGACACTCGGGGACATGCCATGTCACGAGAAACCAAGTACTGGGAGACCGTGGGAACTAAGGCGCAGCACTCTCGCCAAGGCAACACTCCCATGCCAAGGAACTGGCGGGAAAATCCCCCGCCCAGAAAATAAAGTAAAAGGCTGCCCTGTAGGATGGGAGCCCTAAATTAGAATCTCTCCAAGGACTGAAGGCAGAATTATAAAGAAACCCCACTGAACTGCAGAGCGGTTTCATTCATAGAGGAGGAATTCCCAGGAGAAGGCTGGGGACGCCATATTGGCTCAGCCAACTTGCCCGCTGTGTGACTTGGGCAAAGCCTTAACTTCTCTGAGGCCTCAGTGTCCTTACCTGTGGTCAATGGGGAGAGCAAGACCTCCCCTGCCTGGGCTCCCACAAAAGTTAAATAAGACACGAGTGCTAGTAAGTTGCAGACTTTTGCTCCAAATTGTTAAGCATGCTTCTTCTTCTCTGGAGCCAGAGCTACCAGAGGGTAAGACAGAAGGTGTTGGGATTAAACTGCCACAGTGTGAATCGTCATTTGGCTGCTTCTTAGATGTGTGTCCTCTAGCAAATTCATCAGTAAATTTATGCCTCAGCTTTCTTATCTATAAAATGGAGCTTAATCATAATGCCACCTACCCCACAGGGTTGTCATCATGATTCAATGGCTTTATTTAAATGAAATATTCAAAGTAGTGCAGGGTACTGAGTAAAATCCAATACATAGCAGTTATTTGGGGGGATTTAATTACTGTTTAATGGTTATTCATTTCCCTCAGGCTCCCACTAAGGGGAGAATATACTTCACCACTCAAGGGTTTTGGCTAGGCCATCTGACTTCCTTTGGTCAATGGAAAATTGGAAAATATGATGCGAGCCCTCTTCTGCCATTAGCATAAAAAGAATACACCCTGGCTAGCCCACTGGTCCCAAAAGAATGAGAGCCATGTGAAGCAGACTAGAACCAAGCCTAAAGACTAGAGTCAAGCCAGACTACATTTGCCAACTCAGAACTGCGGTTTGAAGCCAAGTCACCGCAGCTGATGTACAAGACAGAAAGCCTGACAATAGATATTTCTGTATGCTGCTGAGTTTGTGGATTATTTGTTACACAGCGATTGCTGGCTGACTGATAGTTACTATTGTTATTTTCACAATCTAGTTACAGCTTAAACCCTTTCAGGATTGTATATGAAATCTTAAAATGCACTCACTTCATTTTTGCACAACTCTCAATATGAAAAAGAAACAATAAGAGGAAATTTTGTCTTTCCACTGTAGGATATACAAAACAGGCATTTTGTTCATTCACTCAACTACGATTTGCTGAGCACCTACTGCACGCAGATACCATACTAAGTTTGGGGGAAACACGTTTTAAAACCATCTGCATTTAATTACTACAGCTAAATCATCTTCCACTGCGTAATATGCTGATTCCTAGAGAGCCAAGTCATGCCCCGTGATGCATTAGTGCCAGCCAGGGGAAGGAGGCTTGCATGCCATGATCACCACTGGAGTCCACCAAAGTCTTTAACCAGCCATGTGTCCACTCAGCAGGAAGGCTGTCGGTATCCAGGATCCTCTCAGCCCTGTAGAAAATTCTTTAGCTTCCAAATTGCCACTGATGTTCCAAATCCAAAGCACTGCCAATCTTTTTCCTGGATAAATGCCAGCTCACACCTCAGATCAGAGAAGGCAGTAAGTTGCATGTCTCTCTCCCTTAGGCTAAAGCAGTACCGGTGTTTAACAGCCGACTGCTTTCCTGAGGCTCAGGGGAATTGAAAAGCAGTCCATCTGGAAACTCCCCCAATAGCTGACACTGTTTAGAACCTGGCAGGAGTGGGGATCAAGGGGTGGGCCCTCCAAGAGCTTATTATCCAACCCAGGCTAACTGGCACAAGTCCAGGTCAGTGCATTTCAGACTCAGAGGGCACCTCAGAAGCCATTTCACCCACGCTGCCCTTAGTGCCCTCTGTCTCAGCCCCGGGGATAAAGAAAGGGTTTAGTCTGCAGATTATGCCATTTGGACTCCTCTGTGAGCCATGAAATAATGGACCTCGTGTGCAGAATGTTTACAACTCTCTGGAAGGCTTATTTCTTAAGTGCAACATGGAACATGGTAGTGTAAAAATAACTGGTGAGTGTTTATTTCTTCTAAATGCTCACTTGGTTTCTAGAATTGGGAAACGTGTGTCCCTAAAGTTTGAGTTTGTGCACAGAGAGCTGGGGCTGGGGCTCTGAAGGTAACCTAAGTGCCTCTGTAGACCTATCACCGCATAGATCCCTCAAGCTTTAAACTGGCTGTAAATTTCAGCACTTACTTCCCATCATGCTTCTTAGGAGGACAGCTATAGAGCCACTATGTGCCATGTGTGCCCTTCTCACCTTCAGAGCTGAAGGCGGCAGGGTGCATGTCACACCATGCACTCGGAAACCACTCGAGTCTAATGCTACAGACTTCCCTCCCAGGACAGTGGTGACTACTGTATTAATCACATCTGTTCATGCTGATTTGTTGAAGCTTTGACTTCATGGGGTTCTGATGATCCTGAGGGACTGCCCCTTCCAGGGCTAGCTAATTCCTAGAGGTAGCCAACAAGTCACCTGGGAGCACACCTTCCATATACAATCCAGCCAATTCACATCCCAGACTCCCAACCACCTTCAAAGAAAAGAGTATGGAGTTAACTTTGATTTTCAAAATAATATAAGCTCATATGTGCAGGTCCCCCACTTCTCAAGTATATGTCAGCATACCCTGCCCTCCACCAAATTACCTAGAGTCCTTTACCATTGTTCATTGAACACCCACTGCCACTTGCTCCCACCCCCAGCAGTGTTCCTTACTGGTGACCTCAGTTCTGTTGTCAATGTCCCAGGGTTGGTTTTGTTTAGTCTGTTTCTTTGCTTTGTTTCTCTATATTCCACCTATGAATGCGATCATCTGGTATTTGCCTTTCTCCTACCGACTTATCTCACTTAGGATCATCTCCTCTAGTTCCATGCATGGTGTCACCAATGACATGACTTTTTAGGGCTGTTTAATATTCCCTTGTGTACAGAGACCACATCCTTCTGCAGTCATCTGATGATGGGCATGTAGGTAGTCTCCAGTTCTTGGCTATTGTAAATAACGCTAATGAACATGGGGGTGCAGATGTCTCTGAAAATTAGCATTTTTGTGTTTTTCTTGCCAACTAACTTCTTTATGGAGCACTTACCCTCCAACCCACTACCCCTGTGCCCTGGTCACCCCAGGGCCAGGTACTAAACAACCAGGGACAGCTCTTATACTCCAGAGCCCACTTACTTTATCCAATGAGCCAATCCTAAATCTGTTTACCATGTCTTGCCAACCCCTTCCCTCAGAACCCCAATAAAAGCTCTTGTCCAGTGTCCCCGCTCCCTGTGCCTCTTGACCAACCTGGTGCTTCCCCATGTGTTCAGCCCCGCCCCCATGGCATGGCCTTTCCTTTGGGATCTGTGAGCAACAAACTAATGTTTAACACGTGGCTTTTCAAATCCAAACACCCCGATGAGTAGTGTTTAGGGATTCCATCATGTAAACAGTCCTACTGTGGCCTATTTCAAGCTAGCAACATGAGAGGCACATACACAATCAGTTCTTGCAAGCTTCCAATTTTAGCTCTGGTGTGCCAATGGGGCAGGGGCACCTGCTGTGGGGTCCCCATGAATTCCTGCAGGTAGCCCTGAAGGCCCAAGAGTCAAAAAACCTTGGCAGGACTCCCACCCAACAAACAATCAGAAGACAGGAGTCTCTCTTCTCACTGGAGAGCTATACACAATTCATGAAAGAATGTGCCTGCCGGAGTCTTTCAAAAGTCATTTGCATTCCCTCATGCCAGCCTCATTACAGGAACTTGTCCCTTATAGGACATAAGCTCTGCTGTCACCAAGCCCTGTTGGATGACATTAGGAGATTGTGTCCAACTCTGAACCTCAATTTCTTCATCTGTAAAATGAGAGAACAGTTCCAACATTGCTGGGTTTCAGGAAAGACTAAGAATAATGCTTATTTAGGGCTGTTCACAGTGCGTGACACAGAATTTCTCAACTCAGCCAAGAGAGCTTAGATAGATTTTTTTTCATCAAGTTGTAATGGCAATTTAGTAGTCCTTCAATTATGAATGAAAGCAACTAACCACAGAGGTATTAGCAGTACTTGTGAGTTTGCTGCCAATAGAAATTACAAATCTTTTCCTATCACAGTACAGTTGACATCTTGAGTTATTATTCACATCACCACTATTTCAAATTATGATGACTATTGGACTCATCACTAATTCCAATTATTTAATGTATTAAGAAAGAAGCATGCGTCTATTATAACATCACAATTTAAAACATTTTTGAAAATTGTATTTCAAGAGACCTGGCTTCCATTATAATCCCAAGTATTATATTCTCTGCATTGAGAAACATCATTCTGAGAAAGGATCCAGAGATTTGGTTCAAATAAAGGTTAAGAATCCTCTAGATTGATAGTATACATGGTAGCTAGATGACATCAATAGTGATGGTGGTGGTGATGGTGGTAATTCCCACAGTCTCGGAGAAGTTAAACACCCTTGATTGGGTGAGGTCAGTGGAGCAACTGCCTTCTACAGAGAATATCAGCTCCATGTGCCCACAACTGTCTGCGCTTGCTGCCTGGTGTTCTTCTCTTATCCGCCAGAAATCCCAGCCATGGTTTAGCTGGTGCCCGACAAGGCTCTCTAGTCCACAATGGCGCCATGTGCAAATCCCAGCCCCTGCTCTCTGACTGGGTGTTTTTCAAGTTCATTTTCTGACTCCTGCAGGAGCTGCCATAGCTGCTCCTGGGTCTCAGGAAACACAGCTCCTGAATATCCCCAACAAGTATCAATATTCTGCCATGGCCTACAGTTCGGAAAACCCGGACATGGCATATTCAGCCCTAGAAGGTGTCATGAGAGGTAGATCCAATGCCCTTGAGGCCAGAGGGTCTGCACTTGTCTTTGGTGCTAGGAAAGTGTTTGGAAAGTAAGTCATTTTATTGGGTAGGTTCATGCATTGTGGAGGAAGTGGACTTAATTTGTAGAGAAGGACTGTGGATAGGTTGCTACCTGGGGAGTTAGTACTGTGCCATCTAGTTAAGGCGTCTGAAGAGCTCCCTATGACACCACTAAATTATCTCTTTTCCTTCCAGCTGGGAACAAATGGGCACTCAAAATTTGGCAGCAGAAATTCCACTGCAGGAGACACCTGGCCTTCTATGAGCACTCAAAATTCTATTTGTGGAATGAAGCAACCCTTTCATTCCTCTCCACAAAGCTTTCTGAGATAAATACTATTATGATGAATATTTTAGAGATGAAAAAACCAAAGCAAAGTTATTTATTTGCCCCATGTCACTAAGGTAATAGGTGGCAAAATCAGGATTTGAACCCAGTTTAATGTACCTCCAAGCCCTATATTTTTAGCCACTATGCTAAATCGATGTGCCCTCAAAGAACTATAAAGACTGAAGAGTTCCATGGATGATTTGGTACATTCAAAACACTCTTCAGAGTAGTGGGGACTTCTGAACTTGGAGAACTCTCTGGCTATTGCCAACACATCAGCCTTGGTACTGAACTTGAAGAAATGAAAGTGAAGGTTGATTTGACAGTCGGCTGACTTCCTATAACAATGGCATCAGCTATATGGCTATAACCGTTTTTAGTTCCTTGTCATCCTTTCTTGCTCTTGTAGGGCTATGTCAGGAAGGGTCATTTCAGCTGAACCCCATGCTACAAACTAAGCTATAGCAAACGAATGTTCCAGAGTCCTGTCCCTTGGTTCTATCAGGCATTCTGCTTCTAGTTTCAGCAGGAAACTCTAACCTTCTTTCTCAAATATGATTTTCAAGTAAACCAGGAACATTCATCCCAATGTTCCACATTTGAGTTTCCCTCTCTAAGATTCTGATAGATTCATTGGTACTCTCTGATCACATCCTTTAACTCACACACATCTAAAAGCATGCTAGCACAACTAGGTGAATTTTATATTGCCAATTCCATACAACACTTTTGAGTCCATAGAATGCGCTGCAACTATTTCCATAAGCTCTTCCGAACAGTGGCATCTATTTTACTTGCATACCAGTGGTATGCTAGGAACTGTCTAACAACTGACTTGTCTTGGAGACAATGGGGAGGATCCCTGACTTATTGTGTCTGCTGATTTCTATGGTGTAAATACTCAGAGCTTAGCTGCTTTCAAGAGACCAACTTATTGTCACTGAATTCAGACTTGGCAGAGCCATGTGTACAACTGACTCTTAAGAACCAGTATAAACTGGCTCCAACCACCACAGCCCAGGACCCAGAACCCAAGCATGTTAGGAAAAAGCTCATCATTTAATAGTTTTCAGAATACCACAAACTCACTGGAAATCCGTGATGAATAACAAGTGATTAAGTGTATTCGAGACCCAGCTGAGCAACAAGATCTGGGAGCTGATAGCATTGTCCTCTTCTGTTCAAAGTCAACTGCTAAGGCAGCAAATGCAGACATCAGGCAAAAAAACACCAGGCACTGTCCACAGTCATACGGGATTACACAGAAGAGACATAGCTCTTTCCACCATATCTCTTTCAAGCACTTTTTATACATGCTAGACAAGCATTATCCATGGTTTTAAGATTTATGCCTGAAAACAACTGTGAAGCTGGTCAGTCCCAGACCTCTGCCTTACCCAGTACGTCTGAGATGGTCACAGCTTGGGGTATGCACTTCTGGTCCTCAATTTTTGCTTTATTTCCCTTTGATTATATTTATCAGTCATTTCATCCTATGTGTTTTTTCTTTCAACTCTTTTAAAATGTTTCAAGTACATCAATCAATGTATAGAAATCAAATAAGTAAGTGAATGACTTTCAATCACTCTATAAACAGCACACCAGTTGATGTTATAACTAACAAGAGCCTGCTCACCACACATCTCTATCACAGTCAACCTCCATGGCAGCCACCTTCTCTTGAACTCTCAAGAGGCTCCTAGATGAGCAAAGAGAGTTAACAACATCATCTTAACACTAATAAAAAAAGCAAACACTGATTGTCTACTAGGTGACAGATATGTGACATTGTGTTACAGGGGAAACACTAATACTGTAAGAGAAATCATAGCCTCTTTCCTTCAGATTGACTTGAGTGGGAGGAAAAGAAGAGCAGTGGAAAGAAACGGGAAGAGAAATGAAAGGTAAGCACCCGAATACATAGGCTACGTGAGACAGTCTGGGAGAATTTAGGATAATTGGGAAGAACCAAGGACAAAATAGAGAAAGAATCTTGTGAAATGCTTAGGTGTGTGTTAGAGAGTTAAGTAAAGGCAGAATTGTTGGTTTTTTGTGTTTTTTTTTGTGGGTTTACTTTAGAGAACTATGATTCTGGGTTATGAATTGAATCCCCTTCACTATTTGGAGAAACATTCTAAGAAACAAGAATTATATTTAGTGACTCCTGGTTGCTATTACTGTGACAGTATAGCAAGATCAGACCATGTCACACTCCAGTTATATTTGATATGAAATATATTATCTCTGTTACTTAGAGCAGTTCCTCAAGATAGGCGTTCTAGTCCCATTTGATGGATTCTGAAACACTGGTTCAGAGAGAACAACTATTCCAAGACCACACAAAGTGACGAGTGACTGAGCTAAGATATAGTCTCCTACTCAATTTTAAGAAAAAGCTGTGACAGAGACTTTCCATATCTCAATGCATATCCTCCTTTTCACCCATGATTTGATGCATACAAGACTTATCAAAATAAAGATGACTCCTTGCACTCTGGGAGAGGGTGGCTTTGAATGAAGTTCTGGTGCATGCAGTCTCAGCAGACATGGTGGTTGATTTTTGCAGGAAAGGGGCCTACTGCTGAATTTCCCCTTTGTCTCCTATCCATTGTCTGGAATGTGGACATGAGGATCAGTGCTCTTGAGGACCAGAATAAGGAGCAGAGTGGCAGAATGAATAGATCCTGGGTCTCAGGAGAAATAACTTCTGCCTTGTCTAAACCACTGTTGGATGGGATCTTTGTTAGAGTAATCCAACCTTCCTCATACTCCAATAACCCAACCACTCCACTCCTAGGTATGTACTGAAAAAACAAGTGCAAAAATCTATCAAAGGACAAGTACAGGGGAGCCCTCATAGAGCAGCAGTTGGGTCTACCACCTCTGGAGGAACACAGTCCACATACATCACAAGGACCTGGGTTCATGTCCTGGGGGTGGGAGGAAAAATCAATATGAACAACAAATGCAAATAAAATGAAATGCTTCGCTTACTCCTCTCTCTTCCTGCCTGTCTGCCTACTCACCTACATTCCTGCCTGCACCTTTCCTTTAAAAAAAAAGACAAGAACAACAAATATAGCAGCTTTTTTTCATCCCAACCCAATTTCCTTCCATTATGGGGGAAAGAGATCGATTGTGGAAGACTCATATAAAGGAAGACTATACAGCATTTGAAAATGAAAGTATTGATCCACACAAGAACATGGATGAAGTCCGTGGACATAATAATGAGGAGTACGTTTTCTGTGATTCCATTTATATCAAGTTCAAGAAAAGGCAAAATGAATCTTCAGTGACAGAAGTCAGAAAAGTTACCTCTGGGTGGGGTATATGCCCTGGGAGAGGACACAAAGAACCTGCAGACCATATCATGGTAAGGCACTGACAATGCTCTACATCTTTGATCTTGGCAGTAGTTACGCAAAGCATATATATCGTCATGGTTATATTTGTAGTTGTATCTGTTAATAGTTTTTAATCTTCCTTTTAAAATCTTCCAAACGAGGGAAAAAATCCATATTGAGTAAAGTACATGCACACACACCTCAAGACAGGACAGATAATTCAAATACTGTGCAACACATACTGAAAACAAATACTCGCAGAACTAGAACCACAAGAAAAAATTTATTTGTGGCTGCATGTTGAGAGAAAATATAGTATATTACTCCCCAAACCCAGAGAACACAGTATCTCTCTGAGGAAACAAAGTTTCCATGGCTGCAAGGCCAGAGTCAAGAGAAGGAAAAAAGTCATATCAGAAAGAACAAAGTTTGTCTTTCCCTCCTCAAATGTCAGTGCCCACTGATCACTAAATCACTCCCATGGCTTATTAAAGCAAATGTCACCGAAAGTTACGGATACCACCTTATTCATTAAATGTACTTGAAGAGCTTTCTGGAGAGAATTTTCTTTCAAAGCTAATACAACTTTTGCATTGCAGTGAGAAGCTTAGAACTCACACCAGCCAGGAGGTCATTTCTAACAAGGAATACATGTTGGCTGAATTGTTTTCATTCTCAGGCTGCACTGAAAATAGGAAGAATGTAAAGTTTCAACATTAATCCAACTTACCCGGCATGGCATTCACCTACGTCCAATGGACATTCATGAAACCACAGTGGGGTATCATAGCCATTTGCTAAGGGGGTCAAGAATACATCTTCCTAGAACATACATTGTGCTCCATGGTACGGTATACATATTACAAAGAACAAAATCACACATATGATAGCGCGAAGTTTTCATGCATTTTTAAACTAAGACTTCAGAGTAGTTTTGTACTTGAAAATTTACACCACATGCCATCAAAGTATTCATTCTCTTTTCACTGTCACCAGGAGGACTTCAGCAGAAAACACAAACCAAAGCCCAAATCTGCAAAGAGCTATGAAAGGCTGAATAGTCTGATTGGGTATTAAGTTTAAAAATTAATTAATTAAAATGAAGGCAATTTAGAAATCTATTTCCTCAGTTGTGCTAATCATACATTAACTGCTCAATAGCTTTAAGGGCTGGTGGATACCATCTTGGGAAACGCAGATAAGGAACATTTCCATCGTTGCATGAAGTACTATTGGACAGCACTGGTCTACACTGCAAAAATCTGGCTAATGCAGACATATTTCAAGATCCTTCCCTCCGCACTTGAGAAGATGGGAACATCTGCGGCATCAGATAGACTGTTATAAAAAAACTCACCTCAATTGCATCGTCATATTATTTGAGAATCTACCAAATACTAGGTGCAGGGAGGACAATCAAAAAACCGGCACGGACTTAGATTCAAGAAATCTACCTGCCCATCAATTACTCTAATATTAGACTGCAAGTTCTCTGAGGGCAGAGATTTGTATGTGTTTGTTTCATTGTACCCTCAACACTTAAGATTAACACCAGGAATATAAGAACAGCACAATGTCTTTGTGAATGAATGAATGAATGAATGAATGAATGAATGAAAGAAATTCAGGTACCGAAGCAGACCCTGTCAGTGCCCCCATGCATATCCCTTAGACCTTCAGGTAAGCGCCTCAGATGAATCTAGTGCCTGTATCTCTGAGCCTGAGGGCCCATTTTCTGGAACAGGCACTGCAGGAGGCCACTCTGTCCATACGCAAGGCAGGGTGGAAATGCCTGGGAATCATTGCTTTTAAGGAGGCTAGAATACAAATATTCCAGTTCCCTCATTCCTTGGGTGGGATAATCCACCTGCAAGATTAAGATTGGTAACATCCCTTTATTGACTGCCCCCTTCCCCTCATGACCTACTGTTGTTCTCGAAACTCTGCAAATAAACCACCGACCTTTGAGTCATTGCCTCGGAGTCTGTCTCAAGCGGAACCAAACCAAGACAGCTGAGAGACTGGGTTGATGACACACAGAACAGACATTTTCTGAGTGCCTTCATAGGCGTGTGCCAACGCTGTGCCTTGAGCCCAACACAAGATGTCTAATTCCTGCCCTGAGCTTAATGCATGAGGCAGAGGTAGACTGATGAAGGCTGTGAAATTAGAAATTAGATGGCCATCCCCACCAATGAGCACTTTCCATAGGCTTCTGTAAATGCACTAGATTTGTCATAAGGCCTAACCCATCAACCCAGGCATTCTGAAGTGATCACAGCTCAAAACCCTGCAGGTCCTCCCTGCCAATCCCCCCTTTTACACCCTTCCTTGGTCCCCACTCTCCCCCATCCTTGCACTCCCGGCATCTTTCCCACTGGCGGATAAATCAGAGCTCTGAATTCTCTTGTGAAGTTGTAACAAGCTGGCAACGGGCATGACATATAGCAGGGGAGGGCATAGGCACCCCTAAATCAAAAATAATGAGATTTCTCTCTCAGAGGCAGTGTGAAATGAGAGGCCAAGATGGAGATAGGCAAGGGACACAGAGAGGCAGGGAGGGAAATGAGGTCACTGGGGACAACTGTAACCTAGCTGTGCTAGTGTGCTTTTGAGAAGCACATGCGAGTTAAAGGGTGTGTGCATCCCATGTGAGCACACGCATGTGCAACATCAGTGGCTGTTAAGTTACAGATCACTGGCAGGAGAAGAGAGGCTTATGGGAAAAGGCTCCTGTCTGAACGGCACAGGCTGCTGAGCATCTCAGATGAATCAGCGTTTACAAATAGGCAGGGGGGAGTGTTGGCTGGGGACGGGGGAAGAAGCACCAAGAGGTAAACTCCTGAAAGGACAAAAAAAGAAATGAGAAACCAAGCAGTCAGATGGATGAACAGACAGACACACAGAGCGCAACATCAAAGTCAAGCTCAGGGACCAAGTGGCTTCAAAGCTCTTGTCTCCTCTCTCTGCAGGCTGCTCTCTGAAGGACCTGGGAATGAATCTGCCCTCCTTTTCATCTTGTTTTCTGAAGGACATTCATTCTCTGCGGGGCTGGAAGCCAGTGGGATACTACACTCAGCTGAGAATCCTGACTTCTTTCTAAATTGATCTGGGCAAGGTGTCTGCTCTGGGTCAGCTTCCTTTTCAACCCTCCTGCCCACATTTCTGAACAGCTGCTAGGCTGTGACTATATCCCACTTCAGAAGTTCGAGGAAAATAAAAGTGCTAGCTGCAAACTATAACCCCGGGTGTTTTTGCAAGGTGCAGGCAGGAATGAAGGTGAGCAGGCAGGCAGCAGGAAGAGAGAGGAGGAAGAAGCATTTTTAAATTTTATTTGCATTTAGTTGCTCACGCTGGCTGTTTCCCCCGGAACCTGGGACTCAACCCCAGAGGTCCATGGACTGCACTCCCTTGGAGGCCATTGACTCAACTGCTCCTCCACCAGGGTGTGCCCACCAGGGGGTTTAAGAGTGGTTGAGTCATACTGACCCACCCTTTTATTCTCCCTCTCCATCCTTTGCTTCCCTTCTCCCAATCTCCTAGTCTTTCTATGTTCCAGAAGTTACAGCTCCTCCCAGGGCAGGAAGGAGAGGAATGCAAGATACACCCTCTTTTCATTCTCAGGCACAGGGAGGTGTATGAGTTCCCCAGGTCTAGGATGAGGCCTTTTCAAAGGCTTTGCATGTCTGGGTCTGGCTAGGGCTGATGGTTAGAGCAAGAATGGGGTGTCATAGTAGGTGTTGTGGCGTGCCACTCAGACCCCACTCCAGATTCAGGTACTCCTTCCCCCAGCGGAAGGCTCACAGCTGTTCCTGCTCTAGGAATTGCCTTCTGAGGAAGGGAACCGTCTCACTCCAGGTTCTGTCCCTGACCTCGGGGCAACATGCATCAAGACAGATCAATGGGAGGCTACAGAGGCCCATGCTCTTGCCTCCATTTGGAACAATTAAAGAGCTACCTCCCCTCTGGAGCTGAGGCTGCTGTTGTGTGGCGCTCTGGTCCAGCTCCTCCCGCTGCTTGCTCACTTGGGGCTTCCCTCACTTGGGGCTGATCCCACAGGCACCTCCCAGTAAGCTTCCTACACACAAATCTCTGTTTCACGGTCTGTCCTGGGAGCCTAACCTAAGACAGCTGTTAGGAGGAAGCATTGTCCCAAAACCATTTAACAACTACATTCTTCATTGAGTTTGAAGGCTTGAACAGAATGTGTCAGAGTTCAGTAAACCCAGCTTTCTCAGCACACAGAGATTTACATCAGATAAATCAGATAGTGGTTGGGTTCAGGGAACAGAGGAAAGAGCAGGGGAAATTTTCAGTTCCACATGAGGCGAGGGGATCTAGCATGTTCCTTCAGTCCCAATTCATTTCAGTCTTTGGTGGCCAAGCTAGCCTTAACCAACAAATAAATGCATGCGGCTGAAATATAGAGCAAGAATGCAAGTCACATTGAAAAAAAGTAAAAAGAATCAGGTGAAATTGTTTGATAATATATTTTTTAACACAGTATGTCTAAAATGTGATCATTTCAACATGTGATCAATATGAAGAAGTACTAATGAGATCTTTTACATGTGTTTTTTCATGTCAAGTCTTTGAAAGCTCATATGTTTCAATTTGGGTAGAACTTTTTCACCAGAAATACTTGATCTCTATTTAGAATTCATGACATAGACAGCTGCAAAAGTAGATTCACAATACCAAAATTATTCCAAAGATATTACAATTTTTCTAACAATGGAATCAATGACCAGTTTGTCAAATTACTTAAAATTAAATACAATTAAAATTCAGCTCCTCAATCATACTAGCCACGTGTCAAGTGTTCAACAGCCACCAGTGGTTAGTGTCTGCCATATGGGACAGCACAGCCTTAGAGTTCTTGAAAATTGGCTGTTCCGGGTCAAAAATAAACAATGTAATTGAGAATAAAACAGGTTACTGTTCCTATAAGAAGAAGTGCCCCCTCCCTCAGTGATCTGGTTTGTTTGTATATAGCAAAGAAAAGCTTCTAGTGGAAATGGAGCATTGTTTAAGAAGACTACACTTATATCTCTACAGGCTCTTTAAGAAGAATTCCACCTACCACTACTTATACTTTCCTACTACTTAGTAAGTTGGGTTCTCAGTTTTCTTCTGGTATCTGTCAAGATTTTACTGGCATGCTCATATTTCCTGGCTTGGCTTGATATTCTTGATATTCTGTGGTAAATAAATCATGTGTGTTTATGTTCAAACTTTTCACTCTGCATATCATTGGAAAATTTGAATCTTCCTTACTCAAACTTGTACTTAATGCGCAGTCTCTGTTCCTCTGACACCTTTGAAAAGCAGAATATAACCTTTTCCTCTTGCCAGATGCCGTCTGGAACTTGAATTCCATTTGCTGAAAGAAAATATGCCTTTGGTATCACACATGGAGGACTCACCTGTGAAAACTGATCTGCATATAGCAGCAATATCATTCCCCAAAGATTAGTGTCCTTGGGGCCCAAAGAATCCAGACTGTCTCCTATCAGACTCTGAAAGTGCCTTATCCTGGGTCTATGGTGGTCTAGACACTGGACCCAAATGCCTCCAGACACAGGACCTACAGGGAACATTTCCTATGCTCACAGCTGGACAGCACTTGGGAATAAACACCACCTTTAGAAGTAGGTTGAAAGCTGTCCTGTCTTGCAGTGAATATCTTTTGTATACGCAGAAACAAAGGGGGTTCCACTAGAAGGAACATTGTGAATCAGCTCATCTCTCACTATGGGCCTCAATGGTGGGAGTCTACAAAATTGGACTGGGTGAACTTTTTCATTGTTAAGGGGTAGTAAAGGTCCACTTTTGTGTTACCCCACATAGCCCAAGGTGTCTGTCACTATTGTTCCCAGTCTTGCTCTTGACTTGCCTCTACCCCTTTCCTTTACTCTCTCTCTCTTGCTCCTGATCTCCCTTAAATTCGGAGGGAATTCATCCAACATGCAGAATCCTTGATGCTTTCCCGCATCACATTTCACATACCAACTAAATGCCTTGATTTTAACACAACTGGACGTGGAGTCAGGAGACTCCCTGGGAAAATCAAGCCTATCCGATTGCAAACCAAAGCCAGAATGAGACAAAAATCCCCGAATAAATTTACGACCACTTCTCTGCCACTCTATCAGGCAGGGTTCATCAGATGACATTTTGCTGTGAAACCATTCAATGTTCTCAGAGCTAAGATTTCACCCTAGAGGTTAAGTGTTTTAACTAGATATTAAGCTTCCACCAATCCCTTCCCTGCCCCCATGCACACACCCCATCCCCGACGGTCCATGCCCAGGGAGTCTCCTTGTTAGCACACGCTTTATTTCCTGCTGGCCTTCATGGATGCCGGGACAAGCACCCCTTAGCAATCTGTCTTCTTACAGTTTCATTCTGACTCTGCTAAATTCCTAATTACAGAGATAGACTTTCTGTCTTGCTATCCTAACATAGTTAGATTTCGCTTAGACCCAGAGAAAATATCCCCAAAATGTGGTTTGAACTTTTTCATTCTAGTGTAACCTGCATCTCCCCACGGTTTTAATTACAGCAGTAAAATAACGTAAGTAACACTGAACACAACAGAAGACATTTGTTAGGAGGGAATTACCAAGTGATACTACAACCGTGATCATATTCACATGTTCAAAAGCAATCCGTATTCTTGAAATGTTGCTTTAAAATAACTTGGTTTAAATGATCATTGAATGATCGGTTGTTTTTCTTTTTAATCAAAGTGTTGCTCGTTTGCACCCCAGGGGCTCATGCAAAACTGGGAAGACAGAAGGAGGAGAGGTCAAAATCACGAACTTCCAGCCATGAAGTTTCGACGGTGTAACCTAGTCAGCAGGCCTCGTCATAGCTGTGGTTGAATGTGGTCTCTGTGCTCAATCCTTAATGTGCAGAGATAAAACAGACATATACAAACCAAAGTAAATAAATAGAAAACTGAACAGGCAGAAAGGCATGGAAGAAAAGGCTCAACCAAACCAAAAGCTGTTTTTTTGAAAAGCCTAATGAAAAGATAAACCTCTGGCAAGAATAATCAAGAAAAAAAAAAGAGAGAGAGAGAAAGTAAAAATAAATATTGGAAATGTAAAAGGATACAACAGCCCCAAATTTGTCTCACTAAATGTCAGTCTTAGCTCCACAACTTGAGTATCCATTTTCTGGACTTTAAAGCCAGTTTCATTCATTAATTCAACATTCAGTGATTGCTGGGATACAGCGATCAAAAGCTCCCAGCCCATGGGAGCCTACTTTGTTCAATGATGTCAAACAAACAAAGCAAATCAGTGTATCACATGACAGGGAGCGGAAATACCTTGAAGGAAAGTTAAATGGTCAGGAAGTAGAAAGTGATGAAGATGGTCTTTTATACAGGGAGGCCAGGAAAAGTCTCTTTTCTTTAGATGGCTAAGCAGAGCCCTGAGGGAAACGAGAAAAGCAGGGGATGAGAAGCTATGGAAAGTAGAGTTCCAGCCGGCAGAAAGAGCCAATGCAAAGACCTGCAAGCACACTAAGGAGCCGAGTGTGGGTGGAGCTGGTGAGGGGCATGTCTTGGCGGGAGCAAAATAAGGTCCAGTAACACTCAGCATATCTCATGGGCTTCCAGTACAACCATATGAGACAGTTCATGTGGAAGGACAAATCCAGAGGGCTCCATTTTGCTCTGACATCAACTCAGAAAGGGAAAAAAAGAGAAGAGAGTCATTTTTGTTTGGGCTTGTTTCGATTACACCTTGGCTTCTTGGGCAATAGCTTTACCAGAGAAACAAAACCTTGGACCAAAATGGCCAACGGCTGACACCACAATGTCACATATGGGTCCTTGACAGACTGTGCGAGGTTGTGAAAGGGGAGGACATGGGAGAATAATTAAGGAAGGTAATTAAGGAAGGGAGCCCTGGAGTCAGATTGCCTGGGTTCAGCTCTGTGCCTTTCAGATGTGTGTCCATAGGAATGTCACCTGGCCACTTTCCCCAACTGTAAAATGGGATAAGAACATGGCGGCCTTCTAGAGCTGAGGAGAGGACTGAATGACTTAACACCCATAAAATGCCAGCTCCACCCAGGTACATCAGCCCTCCTGGGGTCCACTGTGTAGGCCTGTTCTCCCCTCTCTAAAGTGAGGACAGTGAATCAGTTCACCTGTTTTCAATCTTTTTTTTTAAATTGCCATACTCATTCCTAAAAAAGAATATTGTATAAAACCCCAACAAGTGCTATCAGCCAGATAAAAGGAGTGCTGCTCCGGTTAAAGACAGAGAATCTTAAAGCCCCATCCTAGCTCCGCCCTCCCCTCCGCAAAGACCCCCGCGCTCCTAAAGCATGGTGGCGCAGAATCAGAAAACCACTGGCCAGATTGCTGTTCAGTGAGGTCCCTTCTACTCCTAAAATCCCATCAAAACCTTCACTTATAGAAGATGGAGTGGGTGGAATCTCTGATGAAACAATTCCTCTTGAGTGATCCAGAATTTCCTCTCTTGGATATATAGCCAACAACAAAAAAAGCAAACAAACAAAAACACATGTTCACCAAAAGGCGCATACAAGAATATTCACAGAGAAGTGCTATTAGTAATAACCCCAAACCAGAAAGTACCCAAAGAGCCCTGGACAAATAGGTATTGTGGTCTATTTACATTATGAAATTTGCGAAGGAGGAGTGTCAATGAATAAACCATTACTATGCACCACGGCAGGGTAGAATCTCACAAATATCCTTTGTGCAATAGAGGCCAGACACAAAAAGGCACATACTGTATGATTCTACTTATATAATGCATGAAACAAACAGAAATGAATCTATGGTGATAGAGGTCATGGTGGTGGTGATTCTGGGGATAGGAGGTGGTCAGTTGACATAAGAAGGACTTCTGGCTGCTGGTGACATTCCATTTCTTGTTCTGCATGGAACTTGTAATAATTCATCAAGTCGAATGTGACGCTGGTTACGCTTTCCAATGTATATGTTCTGCTTTAATTTAAGATGTTCCAGACTCTGGTGGTGGGTGTGCTGTGAAATACCAACGGAGGTGTGATTTTAATATCCTAAAAATGCATAGAGCAATGTAAACAAAAGAGATAAAACTATAAAAATAGCTACCAGAAGAGAAAGGGTGGAGGTTCAATGGGTAGTGGTGAAGAGCTTTTGGTAATTTGGTGCTAGGTGTGGTGTGTTATTGATTTCATGGTGAACCTGCCCATGTAAACTTATATTCTTTCGTAAATTAAAGTTACCTCAAAAATTAAAAGGAAAAAAAAGACAAATAGAAAAATTTTAAATGCAATGGGAAAGTATCTTGATGGGACCACGTTCTAACAATAACTAGACTTTGATGGGGCAATCGTCGGTTTTGGTGGCACAGCCGGGATGTCACTCTCCCGGGTCCTTCACATGGTGAGCTGGCAGTGAAGACAAACAGCAAGTCTCACTCCGAGAGACATGTCCTTGTTTCACATCGCCCTCCATACAACAGAACTTGCCAAAGGGTCACACTGCAACTGCAAAGCATTTGTATTTTAAAGTCTTTTTCAAACTGTGATGAATGATGACGAACGTTTTATTTGGGATGTCATGGCAAGGAGATTCCTTGTCTTTTTTTTTTTTTTTTTAACACTGGTAAGCAGGCCTTTCAGAAAACCCAGCCAGGGATGTGGTAGGTGGGAAGAGTTTAAGACCTCCACATCATGTCTAGAAATTGTATGGCTTTGTTTCCTGTCTATTATGGAAGAATAGTGAGCCCATTTTATATGTTCATAATATAAGCAGAAACAAGACATTTTCAAATGCCCAGGGTGGGAGTAGAGTTTGATGAGATAAAAATCAATATGATGATTTATATTAATATGTTGAAATCCACAAATTTGGTCTTTCCCATGAATAGTCTTTAAGTACATTTCACCTATAATCAACTACACTTATTTTCTTTTTGATGTTCATCTTCTTTTCACTAAAATTTTTAAGCCAATGAATTAAGTTGATTAAGTTGAAACCTTGGCTCCTGTCAATTACATATGATTTTTTCCCCAGCTTTTATCCCAGCTTTCCCTTCATACCACAGATCTGTCTGAGCATTTCAGAAATATTTCTGGTTAAGAAAAATTCCCCCCCTCCCCCTCCCCCCTCTCTCTGTTGTTTGGTTTTCTTTTTCTTTTTCACTTTTCTGTTAAATTCTAGACTATCCAATTATTGGGTTAATAGTCAATTAAGAATTCATGAACTGGTAATTGCGTCCGTTTTTTAAAAACTCTATCTAGGGGAATAACTTGAAGTGAGAAAACTCAGGTTTTAACAACAAGTTCAATATAATTGGCAAAATTACAATTTGGAAAACTAGTAAATTAAAAATCCAATTGTAACCACCAGGAAAGTGGATGTCACCCCCTCATGACCCCTGCCACCAGGAAAAAGTCCTGAGGTAGTAGGAAACCAATGTGCTCAGCTCATAACAGCAAACCTTACTAAGTTTATTTATTTGTAATTAAAGCAAGAGATGAGAGATTCTGTGTTTGACATTGAAAAGAGAGCGAAAGTTTGGGGAAACAAGATACAACTCCTCCCCCCCTCCCGCCCCTGTAGTAAATAAAAGTACATTTCTGTGTATTTTCTTCAGAAATTTCAAGGAAGGACAATAGAACCTCAGTGGGGGCCCCCCTGTTTATTAGGAACATTATGGTATTGTAGGGGTGAGAAATTCGGAAACCATATGCAGCAGAAAGAGCATAGGATTGGCATGCAGCTGAGGAGACATGACGATCCCTTCTTCTCTCCGTGTCTAAGGACAAGGATTCTGAAGTCCTTCCAAGGCTTTCAAAGCTCTCACATCCCTGGAGTAGTTGCTGAGCATGGGAGTCAATCAAAAGGAAACCTTCCCTTCATCTCTTGTGGAGCCTCTGGTTATTGGACATTAACAATTGGACATTAACTGCTTCCAGGGGACCCCCAACGCTTAAGCATGACTGTCGGCACAGCCACTTTTCCTCAATGGAGCCCATGAAAGGAGCCTGTGAGGAGAGTCTCCAGGTTCGCACACATGGAGCCAAATATCTCGAGGACCACCTGTAAAGCCAGAGTCAGTCACAGGAAGCATGGATGATGCATTGCCCAGGGCGGGAAAGATTGCACTTTGGAGTGCCTCAAACCCCCTCAGAGGTGATCATGAGAGATGAGATGACAGGGGTGTGACACTGGATCCCAGATCTCCTTGGCAGCGGCTTCCTTGGCAGAGGAATGGAACTTTCTGTTTCTCCTCTCCGTTTTACTGTCTGACGAGACTACAGTAAGATTCTTTTCAGACTTTTTTCTTTCCACTAAGAGGTAATCCAACTCCGGCCAACTCCTTCCACGCAAACCCTGCCTAATAAATACCCAGACCTGGCCTTTCCATTGATGGATCAGCTATGGATTAAACATCACTATTCAAAGTTTGGTTATACACCCAGCCGATCTCAGAAGATGCTTTGTATCATCTCATTCTAACCTGTCTCGAGCTCTGAAATTCTTTCTAAAGCGTTGATATCGAGACATTTCTTAAACTGAGGACAACAAATTGGATTTTTCCAGATTTTCCCCAACTGTTTTCCAACCATTTCCATATGGCAGCTCTATCTCCCCTCCCAGCCTCGCCTGCCCACCTGGCCCATGGCAGCTCTCTCCTGGTCAGTGAAGCGAATATGATACCTGCCAGGGCATGAGGGCAAACCCCAACCAACCTACAACATACATGTCTGAGCTGTGTGCGGCTGCAGGAAGCCACATGCATGTGGACACTTGTCATTCTGCAGCCCACACGTACACACCCAGCGTCACAGCTAATCCCTGCCAGTTCTGGGCATGCAGCGTCCATTGTATACCGAGGCCCTGCCATACAGCCTGAGAACAGACAGGTAGAAGGCTGCTTCCCCTGAGGCCAGGAGGGTGCTTCTAGGTAAGCACATAGCCAGGTTCAAATTCTATTAGGAAACATCTACAGAGCAGCTGGGGCTGTTGGACATGACCCCTGATAAAGTAGCACACTGAAGAGCGTGGTACTTACAGACGAGCAAACAGACAAACAGAAATTGTTGCACCGACGAGTATGAAAAGGAAAAAAAAAAAAAAAAAAACCAGCCCGCATAAAAATGTGTCTCTGGAAAAGAAAATGATCTTCTAGATCTTGGTTTCCACTGTGTAAGGCATACTTTTTGGTTTTTCCTGGAAGAGCAAGTCCTTCAGAGACGCAGCAGCCCTGTTCTTGTCCCACCACCCACAACTCCAACGAGCTGAGAAATTAGCCGAAGGGAATTTCATGTTTCTTCCCCACACAAATACCATTACATGTACGGACAACAAACAACCTCATCCCCATCTGCGCTCCACCCTGGCAAGGGACAGACAGCACACAGAAAAAATGGCAATGGAGGCCTCCAAAGTGCTACTTTCATTCTCTCCATATTGTTTGCTTTGGGGCACCTACAAAGACATTCAGGAGCTGAGCAGCCAATTGCATCGTGTATTCACCCTGTAGTGTGAAGACACTTTCGCCAGTTCATCCAAACACTCTTGAGTCCTGGGCACCTTCTGATACCTCCCATTCACATCTGTCATCCCTCAGACCACCTTACCTTGAAGCCTGGGTCCCCTCTGGGACCACTGCCCTCAACAGCACTCCAGCAACAATGAAGTGTGCATGTGCATCAGTGGCTCCCTGGTCACAGAAAATGCTCTCACGATCTGGTGGCAAGTTCCCCGCCTTCTGCCCTACAACTTCCTTTCAAGGAATCCGAAGCATTTTGCAAACATGCCACCAGCATGCAAACACTGCGAGCTGGGGCACCGGAGAGCACGCCGCCTTGGCTTGGTAGGCTGGCATGTCCATGTGCTTGGCACTTGCTCTCTGCACTGTCGCCTCCTCTTCTGTCTCCACAGGCTCCCTGCCATCATGATGTGGCTGCCTCGGGGCTAAAAGCAGCCCTTGCCGTATCTGAGAACTTGGACCATATTGCTCGGGTCTTTTTTGGAAATTGCTGTTACAGTAAGGGAAGACGATGGTGGGCCAGGGGAGGACAAAAGTTTGCACTAAACACAATCCTGGAACATTTTCCAGTGATGCACGACACTGGGATCGTCCAGATGGTGTCTTGTGCCTGGCTGCTGGCACCAATCCTAGAAATACCTAGGATTCACGTCTCCCATCATCATTCTCCTTCTACTACCTCAACTCCAGAGTGCTTCAAAAACAGGAGTCATTTTCCATCATTACAGAGAGGGGCGTGGAAGTGGTGACTCAATCCAGCAGAGACTTGCTAATGTGACATCTCATTGTCAGGCACTGACATTCTCCCCAAACACCCGGAAGACCAGGAGCAAACCCTCCCAGCAGGGAGCTAGACACCTCTTGAATGAAGAAACCACTCTTTCATAAACTGTAAATGGTCTCTGGACCCCCTCCTTGAACCCGGACAGCCTTCCCTCTTCTTCATTTGCGTGCATCAGCCCCGTAGAAACCTGAGACAAAAAAAAAAAAAAAAGCCAGGCACCCCAAGAAGCTACTGCAATCCTAGAATATGGGTTTCAACGTCTCGTTTATCTGGCATTTCAGAGTACGATGTGCTCCACCCCAATATATTACTATCATCATCGTCATCATCGTTGTCGTCATCGTTGTCGTCATGATCATCATCATCTATGGTTATCTTTCCAAGCGCTTTATTTAATCCTCTCCCAGATCAACAAAGCATTTTTTTTTCCTCTCAAAACCAAGTACTGCATGGAGTAGTAAGAGTGACTGCACCCCCCCAGGAGTAACAGTTTCTTCTGGGCTCTCTGTACCCACACCAACAGCCCCAAACACTCAGACGTTGAGTTCTTCCATCTTCTTTCATTGTCTGAAGGCAGTGAACTCACAAGCTGTTGGCAGACATCTTAACCTAATCCTTTCATTCGCCCGCTGATCTACACAAGGTGGAGAACAGGATGGGCGCACCTGTGAGATCTGCAAGGGCAACACACCCCAGACTCTACTGTGGCGCTGGCATGGGGGTCCATGTGAATGGCGCACCCCGGGGGGGGGACAGTGCACAGTTGACACCCCCAGGTAAACACTAGTAAACTCCCCTAGCCAATGCATGGGGTGACTGCAGCTGCTCCTTTAGATGCCGTCCCCTCTTTTCTTCATTATCATCTATAGTCTGGGGAATACAGGTGCCCTCCTGCACCACTGTAAATGGAGACTACGAAAAGGGTCTGGATAAGTGAAATGATGCTGGGATTTAGATAAGAGTGTTGAGTCTTTAGACCTGGATTCGAATCTTAACAGCCTATGTACAGGCTGTGCAACCTTAGATACTGTAGCTACTTCTTGGAGCTTTGTTTTCCTCATCTGTAAAATGGGGATAAAGTAGTCCCCAATGGATCAGATTGCTGTGGGAATGAAATGCCACAGCATGTGTAGAGTGCTTAGAACAGAGCTGAGTCTTCAATACATGTTAGTGTAAATTACTCTTATTCTTACAGCTCACCGCACATCAGCTAGATTTCACTAAGCTGGAAATGAGCAAGATGACACATGGCTAAGAGCCCATAGGCTGTGGGGCCATACTGCCTAGATGAGATCCTGAGGCCACCTCATACTAGTTAGGTGGCTTTGGAGAAGTTACTTAGACTCTCGGAAACTCAAGTCATTCTTCTCAAAAAGAGGGGAAATAGTAACACCTGGCTTTCAGGTCTGGCATGTAGTTTAAATGACTTAGGCATGCACACACACACACACCCCAGTATCTGTGCTTTATAAGCATTTAATAGATGGTAGCTAATTGTATTGCTATCATATGCTGTGACTTGGTGGATGATTATTAAAATGGCTATAGATACGTCCTCTCTCTGCACTCACACCCTTGCAATGTGACATTGCAGGTCACCCATCAAGGGACTGCATCTAGTTTCCCACTCCTTGAATAGGAGCTGGTCACATGACTTGTTTTGGCCAATGGATGATAAGTAAGCATAATGCCTCAGAGGCTTGGGAAAGTGCTCTTGAGCTGGAGTTTGCCCTCTGTCACCACTGCTGTGAGCCTATGGTCTACCTGGGGATGACGCCAAGCTAACCTGTTGGAAGATAAGAGACCAGCACACAGGAGAGAACCGAGGCATCCAGCCAACACCCAGAACTTAACAGCCTGCCAACAACCAGGTCTGTGGTCCGGCCACAAGCCAAACTGCCTGAGGGTCACAGAGGGATCCATGAGCCCATGAGAGGTTAGCTGAGCCAGTCTAGTAGAAGAAATGCCGAGACAATGCACACTTGTGGGCCAAATAAATGGTCGGTGTTTGTTTGAAGCCATTATGTTTTGGGGTGGTTTGTTACACAGCACAAACTACTGAAACAAGTCTTCTAGAATCTACAGTGTAGTTTTATATACTAATCTTACTCCTGAATCATTATCTTCTAGGCTTCTGTGGCCAGTCCAAGACTTGGATGGTGTAAGGTAGCTTATAATGCGCATGCACGCGCACACATGCACGCACGCACACACACACACACTCACACCAAGCCCTATGCCTTGGCTAACAAGTTTTTCTAAAGAGAGCAAAATCCCCTCAAGACATTTCTATTAAAAACAGCTTAAGAGGAAAAGCTTCTTGCTGTAATTATAGACACACAGATGGGATCTAAAAGTTGGAGCATCAGAAGCAGAAAACGTTGTGGGTGGAAGGGACATTAAGACATAGGGCAGATTCTAAACAATTACAAGCTTCCACTCATTCAACTTGGGACGGATTAGGTCAAGGGGCTAGAACTGGCTCAAGTCCATCTCCTCTGAAAAGTTTTCCTCAGCGCTTCTCCATGACATCAACCTCTCCTTGCTGACTTCCTACACCTGGCGTCTGCATTTAGGCCTTAGATCAGGTATACTCCCACAGGGCCCGAGATGAGCTGCATTATCAAGTGCATCTGCTACTTGTCAACCAAACCAAACAAGACATTCTTTCAAAGTAGGGGTTTGTCTCAACCCCTCACCACACCTGGAAAGTTCCAGGCACAAATTAAGCACTCACAAAAATCTTATCAGAAGACCAGGCAGGTTTAGAAAGTCAGTGGTTGGTATATAAAAACAACTCTGGGAAACCTGTGACCCTTGTGTTTCTTATCTTCTTGTAGAATTTCCTCATTTTTCCTCAGTCCTGCTTCTCTCTCCTCATTGTTGAGGGTCACCTCAGCGATTCGAAAAGTCTAGAAACAAGTGTTGGAGGGGGTGCACTGTCGGTGGGAATGTAAATTAGAGCAACCTCCTGGAAAACAGTATGGCGATTCCTCAAACACATGAAGATGGGTCTCCCGTTGGATCCAGCAATCTCATTCCTGGGCATATACCCAGAAAGCACAACATCTCTAATCAGAAAAATATATTTGCACCCCCATACTCATAGCAGCACAGTTAACAATATCCAAGAAATGGACACAATGTGAGTGCCCGTCCACAGATGATGGACAGAGAAGCTCTGGTCGAGACACTCAATGAAGTTCTATGCAGCCATTAAGAAGAGAAAGTGTGCCCTTTGCAACAATCTGGATGGAATTGGAAGGGATCATGAGAAATAAGTCAGAAAGAAGAAGAGAAAACAGGATGGTTTCACTCATATGTGGAATACAATGAAATGAAGCAAATTCATAGATAAATCCCAACAAAAGCCCACAGGCCACAAGATGATGGTTTCCAGGGACCTGAGACAGGGGAGGGAAGGAGAGAGGGGACAAGTGGTGGCAAAGGACACTGGGACTCTGGTGGAGGGTGTGGTGTGGCAGACCATACACTGAGAAGCAAGTTCAATATTTTAAAATGAGTATGCCTTTGTAAACAAGAGAAATGATAATAAAACTACTATGTGTGTGTGTGTGTGTGTGTGTGTGTGTGTGTGTATAAATATATGAAACTCCAAGCTCAACATGAAGACATACTTGGTAACCAAAGGGAGAGGCATAGCAAGCGGGTCCAGGGCACAGACCCTAATGCCAGCTGGCCTGAATGTGAGTCATTAGCCTCCAAATTACTGCTCACACTTCAGTTTCCTTATCTGTAAAGTGGTGACAGAAATCAGCTATCACATGGGGTTGTCATGACGATGAATTGAGGCAATCAAGGTAAGGCACCTACACCACTGGGCACTATTTGACAATAAAAAGGAAACAAACTTCAAAAATGTTACAAGCAGTGAAAGAATTTAGTCACAAAAGACCCCATTTTATATGATTTCATGTCTATGAATGTCCCAGGAAAGGCAAATTCAGAGACAGAAAGCAGGTTAGTGGCTGTGGGGGCGCTGGGAGAAAGGGCATACTTGCTCATTCTGGGCCAGGCACTGATCGGAGACGCGTCTCTGACTTCTCAGGCCCATACACAGCCCATACACTCACAACAGGTGAGTTTTATAGTGTGTAAATGACACCTCAAGGAAACTGTTTAACAAAACACCAGGGTTTGCAGAACAGCTCCTGGCCCAGAATGAGCACTACGGAAGTATTTATCAATTAAAATAAATACACATTTTTCTTGGGAAAACGTGGGCATAGCAGTGTTCCCAAGGATGTTACACCACCCTTGTCTTTCTCACCCCTTCTTCATCCCACCTTCTCATGCTGGGGATCTGAACCCAAGAACCCTCTTCCTATGAGTCTCAGATGCTGTTAAGCCAGCCATATGTGTCTCCTTGGCTGCTACTGATCCTCCCACTGCCAAAATGCTACACAGTTTTTTATTAAATGTCTCTTGTTTGTGTAGCTCATGATGCCAAGTTGTGTTTTCTTACACTGAGCCAACTGCTCTTATGCAAGGTTTTTTTCAGGGGGAGGTGTTGGGAGGAGGGAGTGATCACAATATGGAGTGGAGGAGATTCCAAAAGCAGCTGCTGATTACTCACAGAAGCCCACACATCCCTGCCCTTGACAAATGTCATACCGCAGAGTATCTTCAACCCTGATCAAAGTCTGGACAACAATGGCCTCTTCGGTAGAAAGAATGAAGGAGCTGGGGAGGGAGAGGAGACCTCAGGAAAGTGAAAAGGGCATGGGATGGGAGAGAAAACCCATTTGAAATAGATTTATGACAAGACTCTGCCACATACACAGGGACAGGAGGGGCTTGTTTCGTCATAAGTGCCTGGAACAGACAAGTTTCAAACTACAGTTCTCGTCAACTTGAAACTTGAGCATCTTGCCCTAATCTACCTGCATGGAGTCCTCACTCTGCCCTGTTTGATCTCTTGGCCTTCATTATGAATTGGCCCCTGTGCTTGGGTCCCACAGTTGCTCACCATTTCCCACATCGGGTCAACTGGCGTCTTCCTTCCTAGCCAGTTACGTGCCTCTCTCCAAAAATCTGTGAGAGGGAAAGACATAAATTCCATCTCCCCCCACAAGACTTAGTGAAACAGAGACCTGAAGTCATGCCTAGATCTAGTAAGACCAACCTGCTTCCCCTACTTCATCAATATGCCCACCATCATTCAAGGATTCATGATGAAGCCCTCACACGTGACGGACTGGGGTTCCATACCCTAGCAGCACTTCCCCACCTTGAGCACTCACTGGGACCACCTGGAGAAATGGAGAAACACACCCTCCAAGCTACTAATTCAGTAGCCTGAGGCAGGGGCCCGACTGGGCATCTCTAACAAGCTCCCAGACGACGTTACTGCTGTCAGTCCATGGACCAAACAGGTGTGGCACCATTCTAGAAGCTACCAAGGTAAGTAACAGGGGGCACTTTCCTCAAGCAGTTAATCATCCCCAACTGGACACCAGATACATGCGTGCACAAAACAAAATGGTAACACTCGGAAAAACATGATGTGTCTTAACCTTAGGAGGGCCTCAGAGAGCAAATGAGGTAGAGTAAGAGAGGCCGGGCTAAGGCAATACCTGTCAATCCACAGACGTACGCACATCTCCATCTGTATGCGTGTTCTCACCACACATGAGTTCTTCATGGGCAAAGACCTCATCCTACTCGTTCTTCTACTTCTAATGCTTGGGTGATGGCAGTACACAAGAATGCTTAATGGAAAGCCTCGAGGAATGACTGGGTGGGTGAATAAACACAAGAGCAAACATCTGGTCACTGACTTGCGTACAATGAAGTTTCAAGTCTTGGTAGTACATTTCTCTGCCTTGTCAATAAGCAATGAATCAACAAGCTTTGAAAGAGCATAGGACTGTGCCTGGAATATTCTGTGCTGGAGCCTACAGTGCAGCCTCACATATGTGGTCCTGCCCTCCTCGACCGAGAGTTCTGGGGTCCCTCAGCAGCCCATTGGACCTGTTCCTAAGGTCACTCTAGCTAGAATATCATAGTCCCTGGCCCTGAATCCTGGTTTGCTGGTTATGAGTCTTAGGGTAAGTAACTTAACCTCTCAGTGGTTCTTTTTCCTCATCCCTAAAATGGGAGTGATAGAAACCTTATCAGTGGATGACAGTGAAGACTGGTTCATCTATGTAACATACTTAAGACTGGGCGTGACATATAGAACATGGCTATGAAAAGCTCACTTACATTTTAAAACCATTACATTCACATCATCATTACTATTTTCACCATCACTATTATTAAAAACTGAAACCCGCAGGAGGGCAAGATACTTTCTGCTTATAAAGCGCTAAGCTGAAAAGGAAGGCAATAAAGCAAACAGGTCTTGTGAGCCTCAAAAATCCCAGCCCCGTTGTACAGCTTTCTTCCTGCACTCCTAGTTTTTCCATTCGCCCCCAATCCACTCTCATAACAGCTTCTTGAAACATCCAACCCAATTATAATCAGGGCCATGGCTGCATGGCTCTCATCCAGGCTCAAGCTGGCATGATCAAGGGAAGACAGGCCCCTCTCATTCAGCCACACACAGCCTACTTGTCACCCTTTTGGAAACCAGTGACTCAGATGTAACTCTCCTGCAAGGTGGCAGCTGGTGGGTTTTGGCAAAGCACATAAAGGGGGCACATTCCCTCTCCCAGGGACGGAGGGCACCAAGGAGAAGGTCTTAGTGGAGTTCTCGTTCATGCTTTACCTAATTAAAATGGCATTATCAGTTTCAGTGGCAGATTTTTCTTCCACCAGCTGCAATGGGTTCTCTTGTCTGGAGCCTTTTCTTGTTTGTACAGTCTCTTGATCCCAACATAGAGCCGAGGACAGTTGGATTAAAAGATTGCCACTCCGTTCTCCTTCCTCTCCCCTGTCCTGTCTGAGATGCCAGGTCTGCAGACAATTATTTGCAGTCTCTGTTTATCTGACCTGGCTCAGGGGCCTTGGGAAGGGCACATTTTTATAAACCAATGGCGCCAACTCTCCTGTGTTAACAAATGGACTTTATTTTTAAACTTAGTGCAAGATCTCCCAGGGACCAGGAGCCCGCATTTTATACAAAGTAATATAGCCTTGGCCTGCCCATGTCCAAAAGACACAGTGTCTGCTCTGGCATCTGGCAGGCTGAGATGACAGGTACTAAGATAGACCTCATCTCATCTCAGACAACTCTAAATTCCTCCTTCTCAGGAGGAAGCTACTCGCTTGAATACATCTCCAGAAAAACCTGTGAGGAACTCCACTTTGCCTACTGTAGTTACAAACCAAGCACCATCTTGCAGTCCATGGCTCCTCCCTTTGGAAGCATATGATAGCATTTAATGAGGGATTCAACTGCCATATCAAGCAAAGGCTAAATTCTCAGTTGAGATTTATAGGAACAGAGCAACTGGGTTAACACTACTTGGGATGGGAAGTGAAGAGATAATAAACAAACAAATGACAACCCAGTAAATCCACTACCATAACGCCTAGTCCTTTTCGTTTTATAATGTTATTTATTTACTCGTGTGAGTAGCACATTCATCAGTACCAAGGAAAACATATATGGCATGCTAGTTGAAGGCCTGGGCTTTGAGCTCAAGCTGACCTGACTGATTTCCAGCTCTACCATTGGACCAGCTGTGTCATCGGGCAAGTCATTTGGCTTCTCTAAGCCTCAGTTGCCTAAATGTAATTCTGTATGGTTGCAGGAACTAAATCAGACTGCATGGAAACCACCTGCTGCAGTGTGTCACACACGAATGAGCTATGGAATATGTGCTGATCATGATGGTGATGATGTGAATAAGGAGGAAGAGAGAAATTAGGAGAGGGAGGACATCTTAGCAATTAGGAGTTAGTGGTAGCTATTGATCTAGCTAGTTGTGAAATTCCTTTCCCAACTCTAGGATTCCTAACCTTTCTTGGATGAGAAACTACATTTGATCCACCCAGTGCTGGGATTCCAGCTCACAGTTTCTGGGGAATCTAGAACCTGATACGGTAGTAGATAGAGAAATCAAACAAGAGAATCCACTCTGCTCTTCACTGTTACCCATTATTTCCTCTGTTCTGGACCCTCTGTGATAGTCAGCTTAGACCCAGAAGTAGAAGGAAATGTACCCATTCTCCAGTCTCTCATCCTTAAGCTTGGAGCATAACCTGGCGGAGAGGAAAATCAACAGGCACCCTGTTCAGAGCATAAAATTAAGTCATTTCATTACAGTTTCACAGATGACCACTAGTGCCCTTTCGACTCTTCTTTCAATGAATATGCAGTAGAAAGAGAGTGAAATTGTCATGAGGCTCTTGTGTGAATCCCATAGGTGCCTTATGAGAGTCCCTTGTGCTCTCACAAAGTTTTGCTCTTCTGCATGTGTTTTTACACCCTTTGACACTCTTAAGAATTCTGATTCGGGCACTTATTGAACTCATTTAACAGATGAGGAAACTGAAGTAGACAGATGCAATAAACACTCCCAAGACCATGCAGTCATCACCAGAACAGTACAGGTTAAAACCTAAGTCTCCTTATACAAAACTTGTGCTCTTTTTACCCAGAAGCTTTCTATCCAGCATTCAGCTTCTGAACTGAGCTTATAAACTCCTCAGCAGCAGAAGGAGGGGAGGGAATGCCTGTTAACTAGCAGAAGAGTCAGTAGCCCTGGGCAAGGGGCCA
>RJWH01007996.1:0-34461 GCA_004363575.1 Solenodon paradoxus | reverse complement strand
GAGAGGAGACCAGACCGGCTGGATGCTCTGGCCCAGAGTCCAGCTCCTTAGTCAGGCGGACCCTGGCGGATCTCTGTCTCCCTCTAGAGCTGCCTGGCGTTCCTTCCACGACACAGGCCAGCACCAGTCCTGGGAACCAGGGGCTGCGAGGCTGCCCACGGCGATGCGGCAGTGCCCTCCAGTGGACACTGCCCCCACCCGGACCACAGTCAGACCCATGGCAGATCCAAAAGCTGTCTGTGCCCAGGGAGGCCAGCCCTGGGGACCCGCACCTGGAGGGAAGCCGGAAGAGACTGTCCCAAGGCGTCCCAAGCTCCCAGAGGCAAAGACGAGCTGGAGCTGCAGTTTTGGCTCCCCGTCTCCATCTAGGACGTCCAGCCTCCCCCTGCTGGGCCAAATACAGCCCCCACACACCTGGCTCCTTTCCACATGGTGACACCCAGTCAGGAATGGCTCCCAGGTTGGCCTCTTCTAGCAGGTGTCACCTGAGGCCCTGAGACGGGAGCCCCTTCCGTCAGGCCCTTACTCAAGGCACAGCTGGGTCTCTCCAGGGCTCTGAGACCCTGAGGCCCTCTGAGAGTCCTCCACTGGGTATCTTACCATGGGACAAGGATGCTGTACAAAGCAGAAAGTGTTCGTTTGCTCTTTCAGGTCAGATATGGCGCGGGTCTGTGGAGGGAGCCAGAGAGGAGGAGACGCAGGACTGATGTTCACTAAGGAAAGCCCTGCCCCGGGCCCTGGGGGAGCCGTGGGTGTGAGGCTCACATACTGCACATTCAGGAAGTATTTTCAGAGTGGAAAAGGATCTCAGGGAGAGACTGAAGCCTAGCAGAAGAAAATTCTCTGGGCTTCCATGTTGACAAAATGTTATCCACGGTACAGCAAGAGGCTGCCTGGCCGTCTGGCCCTGGGTGAAGAACGGCACCAAGCACTGTCCAGTCAGCGGCATGGGTGCCGCCTGGTTTCAGCCAGGCCCCCAGGCCAGAGGAGCTGTCGTGGCCATGCCCCTGAAGGACAGGGCATCACAGGTTGCAGGACAAACCAACCCAGCTCCCTGGGCCATGAGCACGGCCTCCATGTCCAGGCTTCTCTCTCAGCTCAAGGCCTAGACTTGTGCCTCCGACTCCCTCCAGCTGCTGAATGGGCAGGCCCACCCTGCCAGACCTGTGGCAGTCAGACCCCCGAAGGCCTCGTCCACCCAGAGGACTCAGCCTGCCCTGTGCCATCTCCCAGGTTCAACTGGCCTGGCTCCTCTCCAACACTGAGCTCCAGGCCCAGGAGCGTCTCCGGTGTGGTGTGGAGGGGAGGGCGAAGAGCCCTGTTGGACAAGGCTCTGAACCTACCGAGAGTGCCAGTCAGCAGGCCCCAGAGAAGATTTCACTGGCCCGTGCGTGTGTTCAGAATAGGAAGCCCAGCCCCAGGCCTTTGACCAGCCTCCCCCCGAGAAGACTCTTTCCAGGGTTCGGCCAGTCGGTTTCCAGGCCTGCAACTCAGGTCCAGACCGTCCACCACACACAGCTCCTCTGTCCTCTCAGCCCCAGACTTAGGACAGCAGGGTGTCCAGCTGAGGAGGAGAGGTGGGGGCGACTCAGAGCTCCCCTGGCCCAAAAGAGCACTGAGTGAGTGTGAAGAGCTCTCAGAGCACGAGCTCCTGCCTGCTGTGACTTCCAGCTCCCTACTTTGCTCCAAGTGGCCTCTTCCAAGGCTCTGACCCTTTTCTCTGCCATTCCCCACTGAAGTCTTCGGTGCTTCTCTAGGATGCTGTCTCTTGCCTCCACCCACTTAGCCGTCGCGGAAAGCGCTGGAGAACCAGGGCACGACGCATCCAGGGCTCTGCCTTCACCTTGGCCTCCCCACAGAGCCCCGCTGCCCACAGCCCTTCCCAGCACGCCCCCCACCCCCACCCCCGCCCTGACACAGACTTCAGGGGGACAGCCTCCCCTGGCGGCAATGACTGCAAGAAGGCCGGAGTCACAGAGAACGGCAGGGGCATTTACGGTCCCAGAAGCACCACGTCATCCCCACCACCACAAGCGCTGCTGGTGCTGGACAATGTCGAGTCCTGTGCGGCTCGCTCTACACAGATCATCTCTGAACTTTTACCACGTGTGCCTCCCTCCCGGGCAGCACAGCCTTCACTGCTGGTCACCCCGACTTCTCCATGCCTGGCCCCTGCCTCTCAAACTGTGGAAGCATCCACGAAATAAATGGAGGGGTCATTACACACATTTGTAAGGAAACGAAGAGGCTGTTCCGAGTGCACGGCATAGAAAGACAAGCATTGCTTCATGGAGGGTCGCGTTTCCATTATCCACGTGTGCGCACACAGGTATACGCATGCATTCGGGATGCAGTGGCCTGTGACGGCAAAGGCATTCTTTACTGTGAGTCACAGTCACAAGTCTCTAAAAGCTATTGCACTAGACTCTCGGTCCGTCTTCGGAGTTCTCCAGGGGGACCCTGTCCTGTTCTCCCCACGCTGCCTCCCCACACCCCACCCCTCCATGGCTCCCTGCTGCCCTGGGTGCAGGGTCCCCCCAGGCACACCTGAGCCGTTATGGAGACAGGTTAACCAGCCAGGCTGACAGGGCAGAGTCCTCAGGAAGGCTTTGCCACCTGCTCCTGTGTCAGTGACATGCTCCTGTCTGCCCTGCAGGACTGATGTTTCCCAAAAGAGGCGTAACAGCTCCTTCCTCTCTGAGCTGCCAGGTTAGTGCCTTTGTCTGCAGAATTAGCACAGTTGTACCTGCAGGCTCGTGTCCTCATTAAACTATTTTCTGCATCTCGATCCTGTAAGGATGGCTCCAGGGGACCTTTCAAGTAAGTACTTCATTTGCAGAGGCCCCTCTGAATTGCAACGGGTGGTCCTAGTTTCAGAGACAGAGGGAGGCCTGGCCTCTCTGGGTTTCTCTGCCCACTGATTGCTGCTGGCCCAGCTCATGCAGAAGGGGAGACAGCGTAGAGGGGCCCTCCAGGTCTTGTCACCTTGTCACTCCTAGCTTGTGACCTGCTACCATGGTAGAGTCTGTCCTAGTATTGAACAGGCACCCGAGCAGTCGCATGAATCTCTATTCTGGGACAGTCCTCCTTCATCTAAACAGTGCCCTGTGAGAGAGTGGATTCACTGAATGGTAGTGCTCCATTGGAGGACATGGTGTTGAGTGAAAGGTTCCTGAAATCGTCCCACACCAGTGCCTACCTGGTCCATCCCTGAAAACCACCATCTCTGTCTTCTCTGCAGCTCTGGTCCCAGCTGTCACTCAGTAACCCGCCAAGTCCACCAGTCCAAGGAAGGAAAGATTCTAGGCATCCCCTAACCTTACCAGGGATCACACTGAGGAGTCAAGGAGACAGAGAGAGACCCAGCGCCAGCAATTCGTCGGACATTCTCCTGGAGAGACAGGATCCCATGGTGCAGCTTTAACTGGAAAGGCTTAAGGGCAATATGAAGGCTGAGGTCAGAACCACCGGAATCTAGAGGCGGAGACCTGTGGGCAGAGAGCTCTGGGATACGGAGCCCCAGAAACAGGGTCTTAGAAAATAGTAGATAAAGAGACCACCTGGAAAGCAACTAATGGTGAATGTGATGTAGGGTCCTACCGATGTTGGTTTATAATGATGCACACCTGAAGCATGTGATAATGTGATGATACGTCTATGAAAATTATTTTCATATATTAAAAATGAGATTACAATGGTGTTCAGAAATTTCAAAAACGAAAGAAAGAAGTGATCACGAAATATGAAATTGAACACAGTCGAGACTAGTATTATACCACTGGGGGCGTGGAGACAGGGGAAGGAGTGAATATTCTAGGCAGAGAGGAACGATGAGCAAAGGAGGAAGACAGACAATGCAGGATGTATTTAGGAAAAGCGATGGATTTACCCAGCTGGAGCTGCTCTGTTTCCAGGGAATGAGTAGAGCAGGAAGGGCAGAGCTTCCCAGCCAGGTGCTAAGGCATGGAGACTCTAAGCCCTGGACTTGGGGTGAGGGCCGGGGATGAGGAGCAACTAAGCCTGGGTCAGTACCTGCAAGTGACAGGAAGACAGGCTGCAAGCAGTGCATTAGAGCCTGACCCCTTTCATGACAGCTGACCCACAGATCAGTCCATCTGCCCCTCTCCCTCTCTCTCTGGCATTGTGCTGTTTCTAAACCCAATACTGGGTCAGGCACCAGTCCTATACTCACGGGGTCCGCGGGCGAGCAGAGAAGACCAGCAGGTGCAAACCCCGTCTCAGCTATATCAGTCTCCAGATGGGAGCTCAGAGGAGGCATCTAACTCAGCCTGGGGCAAGGAAGTCTGCCCAAACACTGATAGCGGCTGAGTCTGAAGGGGAGATGGGGGTCCGCCAGGGGAAGGGGAGGAAAGACATCGTAGGTCAGGAAGAACGCATGAGCAAAAGCAGGGTAGGTAGGGCCCCTGAGGAGTGTGGAAGGATCTGGAAAACTGGGTGTTTGGTGAAGCCATCCCTGCTGGATGGTAAAGGAAAGGAGAGAGGGAAGCAAGGGCAGAAATAGGAAGCCCTGCGTACACCAGGTCTGTTCCTAAAGAGAAATGCACGCTTGTGCCCTGCAGGAGGCGGTCAGCCCTAGGTGAGGGGAGGCGGGAAGACTGTCACTGAGACCCCCGCTCCTGCTGTCACTGACACCCAACTCCCTCTAGAGGGGCAGCCCTCGCTAAAGAGCCCCACTGAAGCATGCCAGGATCCTTCCAGAAAGTTTACCCATAGAAAGAAAGGCCTGTGACCTTCCTTGGGGAGGAAAAGAGACTCTTCCCTCCAACTGGTCCCTGTCCAGCTTCCCAAAGAACTATTCCTCCCATCGGCCTTGGAAGTGGGAGAAAGTCCCCCGGGGTCAGGTCTAGAAGGGCAGGGCACGACACTTCCACGGAATAGAGAGAAAGGTTCTGATGAAAGTCTCTCAGCTCCGCTGCTGTCTTCAGGGTGACTATGCTTGGCAGGGACAGTCCAAATTATCCGAGTCCTCCCCTGGTCAAGTGCTCCCCTCTTAAAAAACAGGGAAGATGGCGCATCCTGGCAGAGCAGGAGGTTGTCAGTCTCCTCCAAAGGAGCAAGTCACAGACCTCTGGGGTCAAGTCCTGGGCTTGGGGAGAAAACAACTAAACAATTTTAGTTGTTGTGTGAACAACTAAATAAAAATAAAGATGCTCCCTCCCCATGTCTCTCCCTGCCTGTCTGCCTACTCAACTTCATTTCTGCCTGCACCTTTCCTTTACAAAAAATAGGCACAAAAACAGCCTCCCTCGAACGGTAAAAGGTTATTAAGACTACTGCAAAGCATTTAATGACTTGGAGGGAAGGTGAAGGACAATCTATCCAAGTCACAGCTAGAAAAAGCAGATGTATCTACAGCTCTAATATCTAAGTAATCATCAAATCTCATATTAGTGAGAGAAATCCTTGTTTTTGGAAGAATCTATAAAATATGGGCCAAAAAGGAGCAATAAAGACAAATGGAAAAATAGCAGGCGTGAAACCTGCATAAGGCCAGCGACAAGTGAAAGTCTGAAGGCATGCGTGACTCCAGCGGACACCACACCAGCAGACCTGATGGGCCGACGGTGGCCCGAAAGAATCGGCCCCTCATCCAGCCTCAGGAGTCCCCTCACTGTGTCGCCCTAGCTAACCTGTGCAGCGCCTTCTCTTTTCGCACATCCATGCCCTGCTTCCCAAAGGTGCCGTGAATAACTCAGGGCAGCTACCTTGCAAAGAAAACAGTCTCTCTGGGCTGCCCGTCCTCCAGTCCTGACCTGGACACCCAGAGAGATGAGTCATCTGGGAGCACCATACAAGTCTGATTCTAATGTAAAGCCTTCCTGCCTGGCCATCAGGCCCTCGTCTCCTGGCATTCTGATGCCCGGTAAGTCCAGTTACATTTTCAGATGAGTGTGTTGGGATCAAGGATCAAGCTGTCCTTCTTGTACCCAGAGGGAGGTGGGCTGGTAGGGTGTCCGGATCCCTTCATTCATTCTGACTTCCTGCCTGAACCCTTGCATCAGAGACCTCAGTTTTGTTCCTGAAAGCCTCAGCATAGTCCTTCTCTGTCTTACGCTACATCACATTTCCTTCCTTCCTTTGTGTTTTGAGTTCAACATGGGATAGAACCATGAGTGCTGTACAGAGAGGAGGTAGACAAGGAATGGGGACCCAGGCATTGACTTGGGTCTCCTTGTAAATCTAAGCTGACTCAAACCCTTCTGCTGCACACCATGGAAAGTCCAGTGGCTTCTCTGAAGCTTCTGTGTCTTCCAAGGAAATTTAACAACCTCGTGTTTGATCTCAGCCGTTCATCCTTACTCCTGGGAATTCTTCTTTCCTCACTGTGTGAATGGATGTTTATTTATTTCCGCCATGGAAGAGAACCCATTTTCATTTCTGGGTTGACCAGACCCTATACATGTCCTCAGTGTGGGCTGTAAATGTTACAGGTGGGGAGACAACAGAGGTGTTTATATCTCAGAAATGCCTGTGACTTTCTTTGGACAGGAGTCATTGTCATCTGGAAAATTCTTTAGCCACCGTGATCAACCATCCTCTTCCACCCTGATCGCCCATCAATCCTCACTGACACTTGCATTCTCATCTGGTTCTCACATGCAAGAATTCAGTAATATCTTTGGTATCCTAAACCAGGGTCCCCAAGTTCCACCTTCTAGATTCGTTGACTTACGTGAAGATTTTTTTTGTACACAAATTCAGTTGCTTCCTCAAGAGACATTCTGTGTCATCTGTGAAAGAAAATCGGTCTTTTATTACTATTCGTTACAAACTCTAACAGCCGTGTGGCTCAGGAAGATGTTGGCTGCCATGGGCACAGCGGACAGGCTGGCCTAAGTAGGAGGAGCAGGAGAGACTCCAAAGGAAGCGACACCTAAGTGTGAGCTGGAAAAAAGGGGTCCGAGGCAGTCAGGAGAAGAGGGGCAGATCCGGAGTAACGGAGAGCAGGACCTGTGTGGGCCTCACAAGAGACCGAGGGGGTCTGAGGAGAAAGCTGACCAGAGACTGGGCCAGGCCACACCTGAGGGGTCAGTCAGGGAAGGCTGGACTTGATCGAGAAGGCGATGAGGAGCCACCAAGGTGGAAACGACGACGCGAGGTCCGAGGTGCACTTCAGAAAGCTGACGCTGGGGGAGATTAGAATCAGTTCACAGGCAGGACTGCAAGTGCAGCCAGCGGGAGACCACCGCTTCGGCCCACATGGGAAGGATGATGGTGGCTGGGCCGGGGACTTCCTAGTGGGAAAGCAGAGATGGGCACAGCTTCGAGAGTTGTCGGAGAGAAAGCGAATTGCCACCTCATGACATGGGAGGGCAGAGGGGAAGGACTCTCAGACAACTCCGAGTGTCTGAATTGGGCATCCAGGCAGCAGGTGGTGGGGTTTGCTGAGGGGAGAGTAGAGGAGGAAGCTGGAGTGGATTTGGGAGCGATGCCCCCGCCATGTCCCTCCCCTGCCCATCATGCAAAGGCAGAAATCGGCACTCCTGCTCCACATGAGACCTGTTCACCGCACCTGCCCCTCAGGAAGACAGCGACTGAGAGGAACCTAAATTAAAAAAAAAAAAGCAGGTACACATTTTCCTCAAATACTGTGGGAAACCAAGAGAGCAATCTCACGACCACCAAGTGTGTCAACCCAGTTCCAGCACCACCCAGCTGTTCTCTCCACCCCGATCCCTGCCACCTCCCTCAGAGGGGCGTTTCGGGCTAGACCTTATCTGCCAGCCTGATCCCATCCAGGCCCTGCGAATTCTAAGTGGCACAGCACAGCTTTCTCCCAGCCTGAGAGAAGACGCTTTGGTTTTGTTCTCCTCCCCATGTACAACCATTCATCAAGTCCCAGAAAGCCAACACAAAGGCAGTATCACTTAGCCAGGCTGCAATTAGCAGATTAGCGGCTTGTTTCTCTTGTCTGATGTCCCACTCTATGACCTCACGAAGCCCAGTGCGTCTCAGCACCGGGCTGCTCCAGGAAAGGGCCCATCGACTTCTCTGGCAAAAAAATCCCCTGCCTGTCACCGTGAGTTTCCCCGTTGTAGAGCTAAACTACAATTGATGTTCTGTCTCTATCAATTTCTCAGGAATGCCGGGACGCGAGCCCAGGATTAATGAAGACAGCAGAGAGGAAGGCATGGGATTGGCCCCACTCCAGAGCTGACGGCGAGCGCGGGTCCTGAGTAATTCCTGGGGACCTGAAGAGGCCCAAACAAGGCAGACAAGCAGGCCCCAGGGTCACGCACCAGGCCCAGTGGGGCTGGCAGATGCTGAAGAGACCTGGGAGAGAATTTCTGCTGGGAAAAATAGCTTCCAAGTCATCCCTTTTATGATCAGGTATCATTTCCCTCAACTGAGAAAGGCAATTTTTCTCCAGCCCAACGACAGAGCCCCATGGTTTTACACATGTGGTAACACACAACCTCATACACATACACAACCTCACACAGTTTATTTGACACCTTAGGGGACCAGGGACTACCTTGCAAGACAGGGGCTGCCATTGTATTCCCCTAAGTTGGACCACATCTCTTGGCTCCTCTCAGAATTGCCTTTCAAATCAGAAGCCTTTCCAGGTCACAAGCAAGGGAAGTCTTGATTGGTGTGGGAGGCCACACTGGGATCGAATTAAAAGCCCATGAAGGTTTGTCTTCAGTTTGGAGAATGAATAAAAACTGGTCATTGGCTCCTGTTTCTCAGAGTGTGTTATCTGGGGGCTTCTGGTTTCAGAACCTCTTTTCCATCACATGTAATTCCTTAATCCTTCCATCCTGACCAGCTCTATAAGCTCCAATTAAGCTGGAACAATTCAGCCAAGCCATCCATCCCATCAAATCAATACATGACCTCTCAACATGGGTCTCTGCAGGCTCCATGGAGACACCAGGCTCCCAAGGTGACAGGTGACCTTGGGACCTGGATGGAGTTGGTGATGGTCATACCTGCTTCACAAATTTTCATGAGAATCAATGCAAATAAATGGAAACTGCTCCCTGTGCCCCATAAAGGAAAGCAAATGGTATTAGGATATAACCATTTCACACTGCCCGGGTAGTGGCGACAGTGGAATTTATGCAAATGCCCATAGTCCTTAACCCCTCCTGGAATGAATAAGTGACCATCAAAAAAAAATTTTTTTTTAAATGAATGTGGTGTCTTCTCCCTCCTGAACCCCCTCACCAAGGAATGAGCAATAACTGCTGCTTGATCATAAAATGTACAGCCTCTGGTGTGCTGCAAAGGGCTTCTTATAGGAATTTCATTTACAACGATTATAGTAACTGTTGTATGTTGTTGGTTAATTTACAAAAGGGAAGAGAGAAATAAAGGTCAAGAGCGCAAAAAGAGCAAAGATGGAGAATGCCAAAGAGGACATAGTAAGTGCTCAATAAACACTGCGATGGGAAGTCGAACAAACTGGAAAAAACGTCATATAAGGCAAACACCCAGGACTTCGATCAAAATAAGGTTGATTCCAGGCTGGGCCTCTTAGTAGCCTTGTAACCTGGGAAAATATTCAACTTCTGTCTTAATCTGTTTGGGCTCCATAGGAAAATATCATAAAACTGAGTGACTTATCAACAACAGAAATTCATTTTCTCATAGTTCTGGAGGCTGGAAGCCTAAGACCAGATTCTAGTGAGCGTGCTTTTCTCCAGTTGCAGATGGCACCTTCCCACCGTGGGCACTCATGGCCTTTCCGCCACACCTGGGCACAGAGAGAAAACTCAGGCTCTCCTGTGTCTCTTCCCAGAGGCCACTAACGCATCAGACTCAGGCCTTCAGTCAATTGGACTAGTATCCTTATAAAAAGAACATCCAGTAAACACACACACACACACACACACACACACACGATATCTTGTGAAGATTGTGGAATTATGCTCCCAAAGCTGAGAAACTACCAGAGGTAGGCACGTTTCAGAACAGACCCTACATTAAAACCTTCAGAGGGAACATTCTGCCAACACCTTGATTTTGAACTTCCGGCCTCTGGACCTGTGAGATAATGGAATTCTCTTGTTCAGTGCCACTCAGCTTAGGGTCCTTTGTTAAGGCCACTCTAGGAACCTCATGCAGAGGTATTTGCTAGACCAGGAAATCAACATCTCACTCAAGGTTGATGTCTGATTTAAAATTAATTGTTGACCTGCCCTTTGTTACCAAGGAGGATTAAAACTGGAGAGAATGAGTATGGCAGGAAAGAAACAGGAAACCAGGACAATTTGCCCAACTTCCTAGTTTCCAAGAGGTTCAGAAAATGCTGCTGCCCTGGGATGGACTGCAGAGAGGAGAGGAGCTCAGGAACACCCCAGTGAAGGTGGCAGAAGTGACCTCTCAGTGGACACTACCCCTGGGAACAGGCAGAAGGACTGACCAAGTCACAGGGGGACCTCCAGCGCCTGGGAGTTCTCCCTGGAATGTTTCTCAGCAGGGCACGTTGACAGGACTGCCCTTCCTTATGGAATCAGTCAATGAGCCAGAGAATGGTGCACCCAGCTAAGGAGGACACTCGCCCTTACTCAGGTCTCCTCATCCCACCCCAAGATATCCAGGGACTAAATGCCACCCTGAATGTGTGTGTATGTGTGCATGCGGGTACACATGCATACATGCTCAAAGCCACTGCAAGGCTGGACATTGCTGGGTAAGCAGAAGCGCTGTGAATCAGGTCAGCGACTGAAGCATTTCTTTTTGCATCCATTAGAAATAAGCCTTAAATCACAAAATCAGACTAACAGCCATATCTAATAGAAAAGCTATGGCACCTGGGCTAGATGTTGCGAAGGCAGCCACTACCTTGTGTGAAAAGGGGATTTCACCTGGTAGCTCTGACGGAAGTGATCGAAATACATAAACAAAAACAAATAAATAAAAATCAAGTAAAAGCCATCACCGGGGAAGCTGAAGGGATGGAGACCCGTTAACAAAGCAGGCCATCTGTACAAAAAGGGGTGCTAATGCTGTCAGGTGGCTTTTCGAGGAGGCAACAGAGCAGGAGGGATGACAGGTCCATGGAGGATGGAGATCACTGGGCCAGGAGGGTCGGCAGTAACATAGCCAGACACAGCTGGAGGTCAGCCTTGATGGAAGGGCAGATCTTGGGGCGGGAAAGAGAAAGGGCGGGAGATAGGTTGACATCTTTCTTACTAGAGAGACTGGCCAAAGGCCTGGCACTGGGTGTGGGGCACTGGGTGTGGGGAACCGGTGAATCCGAGTTCTGGGACCAGGAATGGATGGCAGGGGCAGGGGTAAATGGTCCGGGCAGAGGAGCCTGAGGAAGGAGCATGAGGAGAAAGATGGGGCCTCCCCATGGGGAGTGTCAGCGCCAGGCTCAGTGGATGTCATCCATCTTTAGAAAACCAATGACCCACTGGACTTCTGCCATCTAAGACCTCCCTGACCTTCGTTTGTCCTCCTTTCACAGGTCTGACCCCTGGCACTTTGGAATGTTCCTAGGCCATTAGCATTGGGTGAAGTGATAACTGGAGGACCAGCCAGGTGTCAGGAACCAACCGGAAGCCCCACCTTGCCTTTGCGAGGCACCTGAAGCGTTGGCGCCCTCAGGAGGTGATTTGGAGCCGCCATGCCTGCTGCTCCCACAGCTCGCACTCCAGCGGGGGAGGCAGAATCGGCCTCTGAGATGGTGTGTTTTATCTGGCTTCTAGCCACCAGAGCAAAACTCAACAAAGGAAAGAGGAGAAGATGTGGATTATTGGCGTGGAAGGCCTAATGACAAACACATTTGTATGTGTTTCTCCAAGGGGAGCCTGCCCTCTCTGTGGCCTATGTGGGATTTCTCTTGTGTTCCAGAAGCAAAGCCAGGTGCTCGTTCCAGAGATAACCTCTCTCCTCCCCCAGTGCCCTTGGTTGACCATGGATGCACATCCCCAAGTTTGGCCCCTTCCCCAGAGGCCGTATCAACTGCCCTGACAGGTGGTTTCTATGTCCATGCAGAGGCTGTGCTGGGCTTTTCCAGAGAGCATGGACCATGCTGAATTCCAGGTAAATTGCATGGTAGGTATATCCTTGGTCAGCACCCATGAGTCAGGTATCATGGTAAACACGAATCTATTTTGTCTCCCGTGAGGCTCACAAATCCTTACAAGTAAGGGATCTTATACCCATTTTAAAAGTAAGAAAACCGAGACTCTAAGAACTTATTCCTTTTTTTCTTTTATTTTTTAGGGATAGGGAGAGGTGCAAGCATGAATGAAGTTCAACAGAGGCAGGCAGGCAGAGAGAGAGAGAAGGAGGAATCCCTTTATTTTATTTAGTTGTTCATCTTGGTTGTTCCTGTGGCTCCAAGATGTGAACCCACGCCTGTGGACTGGGATGTATGTGGACTGTACTCTTGGCAAAGGCAGCCAACCAAACTGCTACTCCACCACGGCACATCGTACGAAAACATAAGTTTTTCACTTCATCACACAGTTTCTCAGTGTGAGAGCAGACCTACAAAGATTATTCAAGATGATTATGTTTCATTTTCATGAACTTAGTTGCTGAAAGAAACTTTAACTTCTTTTCCAACCGTTTTACAATGCAATCGATGAATCTGAGGTCGGAGAAGGGGAAGCCGACTTGCTCAAGGCTGAACTTGCTTCAGAAGAGAGGGCTGGTGTGTGTGCGCCAGCCCCGCACCCCGTCATAATTTGAAGGCAACTTAAAGAAAGGCAAGACTAAGGAAGTGACCAAGGGAGCCAGTGGGGAAATCTCCCACCCACCCTAAATCTGCTCCACACCCCTGAGAATGGGAATTGCCACGAACATGGTAAAAATCTGCTACATGTGGGTAGTGAAACTTCCTTGTATGAAAGGCACACAGCTGTCACATTGAGATGCCAGGTTTCATCCACATCCCAGCGACTGAAGACCTGACCTTTGTCTTCCTTGCTCTATAATCTAATGCTGAGTTTGCAGAAAGAACACACTGGCCACGGTCACGAAATGGAAGGCCTAGCTAAAGCTGGAATGTAAGTTTAAAATTACAAACAGAGTGTCAGCTTGGATAAATTCTTTAAACTTACCAGTGGACCCTGTCCATCATGTCAGTTAGGAGAAAAATAAAAGGAAACCAGGAGACAAAAAGGAACAATGAAACAGAAGGAGAAAGGACAGTGAATCAAAAAAGACTTCAGAGAACATAACATTCTGGTGACCTGCTGCCCACAGCCCAGCCGATGGTTCTTCACAGTGAAATCTCACATCCACCATCCCGCTAGAACCAAAAGTGGCCCCTCTGGAGGGAGAGCCTTGGGGAGAAGCTGGCCCAGCAGTAGCGTTGCGAGACCAAAAGCTCCAGATCCCCTGACCCCCTTCTGTCAGTTCTTCTATCAGTTCACAGTCATCCATGGTCCATCCAGTTTCAGGTCAGCTGTGCACAGATCCTGAACCGAGGAGAAACACATGGGACGTGCATGACGCCTTCTGCTCCCATCAAGACGTAAGTTGAAAAGCCAAAACTAAGCAAATGGGACTATATTCAACTAAAAAGCTTCTGCACAGAGAAAGAAATCATGGCCAAAACAAAAGACAACCTATTAACTGGGAGAAGATATTTGCATTTCATATTCCTGACAAGGGTTTAATGTCTAAAATATACAAAGAACTCATAAAAGTCAATAACCGAAAAACAATCCAATCAAAACATGGGCAGAAGAACTGGACCGACATTTCTCCAAAGAAGACATACAGATGGACAATAGACTTGAAAAAATACTCTTCCTCTCTTGGAAGGGAAATGCAAATCAAAACCACAATGAGATCTCATCTTTCACCTGTGAGACTGGCTGTTATTCACAAGTCTGGAAACAACAAATATTGATGAAAATGTGGCGAAAAGGGGACACTATTTCACTGTTGGGGGAGTGCAAATTGGTGCAGCCCTTATGGAAAGCAATATGTAGATTCCTCAAAATATTAAAAGTGGAAATCCCATGAGATCTTCTGGGCATTTGCCCAAAAGACACAAAAACACTAATTTGCAGCCATATGTGCACCCCCATGTTTACTGCAGCATTATTTATAATAGCCAAGAATTGGAAAGTACCTAAGTGCCCTTTGTCAGATGAATGAGCAAAGAAGATGTGGTCTATATGCACGGCAGAATGCCACACCCTTAGAAGACATGGAATCCTGTCATTTGAGTCAACATGAGTGGAACTAGAGGGGATGATGCCAAGTGAAATAATCACAGGGAGAAAGACAAATACTGGATGATCTCACTCATCAGTGGAATATAAAGAAACAAAGAAAACAAACAAAACAAAAACCAACCCTTAGACATTAGCAATGGAAGTGAGGCTACCAGTAGGAAGCAGGGCAAGGGGTCTGCGCAAGGCGTGGCGAGTCCAATGGACAGTGGCGAAGGACTCGGTGATTTGGTGGAGGGCAGGCTGTGTTGTTATGTGTCTGAGGAATGAGGAACCTGCACACATGGGCTTATGTTATTTTGTAAAGTAACGTGACTAAATAAACATTGAATTTTAGAAAAACGAAGGCAAAATCATTGTCTTCTGCCTAGTAGCCAGTGGGTCTGGGTGGGTCTCTGATTTCAAGTGTGCGCCAGCAGACAAATATCGTAAGCACAGGGACTGTCATTGAACCTGGCACTTAGAGGGGGCTCTAGATCACTAGTGGCGTGAGCTGAGTCTAAGGAGCAGCTCTACACGCTTCTTCCTTTCCTTCTCTCTCTGGCAGGATTGTTCTGAGGCTCCAGGGTTATTACTTCTAATGAGCCTGAGTCATTCATTAAGCTCAGTCTATCAACTAACTCAAATTAGAGAATGTAACAAACGAGAAAGCTTTTTCATGTGAATTCTTCTTTAACATCTTCGCTCTCTCTTGAATCGCACACGTGTATGCCCTGGATGACGGACCCTCCGCTCCTGACGTTCCCACCCACTGGACGCTGGTGTTTGACCAGCTTCTATGGCTCAGAGGGAAGCTCCCCTGGACTCACGTCCTTCTGAATGGATGGACTGAAGGGAGCCCATCCTTGCCCTGTCTTGGGGAGTCTACACTAATGCTGCCTAACTCCTTTCTACCTCTCCCTACAACAGAGCCACCAAAGCCAAATGCAGCACTCCTTCCATTCAGGACCCCGACCTGGGTCAATGTTGCAAGCATACCACCTGTATTCCAAAATCACTTAACACAGGAGCAAGCCCTGCATGGTGGCATGAAGGTTGGCTCTGGCTCAAGTGACAGTTCCACCACTGCCATCACTCAGCAGCTAACCATTTCATTTATAAAATGGGGACAAGCATGCATTCTTGAATACTTAATACTGTTGCTTTGGCAATCAAAGGAGATCAAATAGCAGCACTTTTTCAACCATCGCTCTGCAGAGACAGGGTGGGGAGTTTCAGAAGCCTTCTTCCAGGTCCTGTTTATTCCTCACAAACATCCTCACAGGCACTTCTATTTCCTGTCTCACCTTCAAGGCCTAGGCCTCTTCTGGGGCACCATCGTCTCGTGCTCTGTGTATTTGCATCTCTCCAGCTGGAGGCATCACTCAGCTCCTTCTCTTAGGTGCCGATATGCACTGAGTCTTACTAGCTAACTGAGGTGGGCTGGGGTGCGTGGAGGTGAGGGCCTGACTTGCCTTCCATGTTGAACTGGCAAGGCCTCCATCATCAGTGGTTACGCCATTACAAAATGAGTGATTGCCCCATAAGCCAGCACAAATGGCTCCTAATAGGGGTTCACATAGAAAGGGCATCTAACACACACTTTTGGAGTAGTGGAAACAAGGAGGTGACATGAAGGATTTGTTGCCTGAGTCTCAAAATATGAACAGACATTCATCACATGAGAGACCAGCCTATGCCAGGAAGCTTAGCACCTTGGGGAGGAAGATGAAGCTCTGGGAAGGGGGTGTGAGTCACTGTGAGCTGATAGTAGAGAAGGGTGGATACCTGCAGATGAGCAGGTGCAGAGCGACAAGGCAGGTGCAGAGAAGATTCTGGACACACACGATCTTCAACATGGGCTGCAGCTCATGTCACTTCTCAGTCCTGTGATTCTGCTTCTCTTCATCTCTAAGCTGTTAACTCAGAAAGCCCCTTACAAACACCTTTGGTTTCTCACACCAGGCATCTGGCCCAGACAGAGAAATTAGATGGTCATAGGCCCGGGCAGAACTGGGGCGCGCTGGCTGTCCAGGGGGCTCACTCTGCTCCAGTGTCAGCCCCATGTCATCTCAGTGCCTGCCTCCTTTGTGTTCCATAGTCACATTTTCTTGACACAAACCATACAAAGTTTTAACACTTGGAGACTGCAAAGCAAACCATTTGTACATACCAAGTCTGGTAACACTTTAAATAATAGGCCAGTTAGTTAATGCCGCACTACAATAAAAATTCCCATCCAAGTACACATTACGTCCTCATTAATGCCAAGTGAGTTCAATGTGATTAATGTTATGACAATAAGCAATGGGGAGACCATGATGACCGCCAGGCTGCAGCACCACAGAGGGGCCCAGAGTCACCCAGGCCTTTGCCAGCTTCTGAGCACACCCTGGGCACCCACCCCTCGTGGACACACTCCAGCCCTGTCAAAGCAAGGTGTTAGAGAGGACCGCCAATCCGAGAGTCTACATCTAGCCAGCCCCACAGGAGGCTGATCCTGAGATAGCTGGGAAGAGGGGACAAGGAGCCCATGAGAACATGCATTTTCCTCCCGAGACAGTAACTATAACGTGTGTCGGGAACTGGACACCAGACTCGTATCCATGAGCAGAAAGAGACCCTCTACGTCCCCCTGGATGGGAGATCTGGGAAGCTCTTAATCATTTTGGATGTCACAAGAGGGGCTCAGGGAAGTGGGAGGCTCACTCCTAGGGAGTGAAGATAGTACTCAGGAAAGGTAGAGGACTCCGCTGTCACTACTCGGTGCCTGGGAGGCAAAGACACAAGCCCCAGCCCTCAGGAGACTTCCATCAGACCACGAGCTCTACACTGCTGTGGTTGAAGGAAGGAGGTCTTGTGCCTGGTGTCAGCATCTCCAAGCTGTGCGGGGCCAGCACGTGTGGTAGGAGCTGGGAGAGAGAAGACATGGTTGAAGTCAGAGGTGCTAGGATAGTGAACAAATTGTTGACAACAGAACAGTGTTGGAAGCAAGAGAGGTTTACAAACTATGGAAACTGCCCTCTTGGCCTCTGGCATATGGAGAAGACTTGTTAACCCAAAGTCAAGGTCAGCTCCTCCCCTGCACTGTGGAATGGATGGGGCTCATCCCAAAAGGCCCACTTCACAAGCAATGGGATATGGATTCTTTGTGGTCTATAGAAGGCCACAGTCTAGACCTACTCACATTCTGGCTTCTGGTTTGCAGCCCCCTCAGCCTTGCTGAGGGCAGGTCTGGTCTGTAATGAATTCTCCTAGGCTTTGAAGTCTCTGTTTCCAGCACAGGTCCTAGATTAGAGTAGATGTTCAGTAGCTGGTGGAATGGGACTCTGGGTGGGGACCTTAACTCTTCATCCTTTTTTCCAAAACATCTCCACCTCTAACATCACAGGCCTTATAGTCACCCATGCCCAGGGTTTTCTCAAAAGCACAGTCCCTCAGAGATGGGCATCTTGGCTGAGGCTGCAGCCCCAGATGGACATAGAGGTGGAGAAGGGTGAGCTGTCATTCCAAGTTGGGAAAGACCAGCTCAGAGTTCTCACTCTGGCATCAGAAGCCAACTCCATTGATTAATGGAGTTGCTGGGTTGACCAAGAAGTAAGGACAGGAATGACTAGAAGTGGGTGTTGACTTTTCAAACAACCATAAATTCCATGAGGTTGACAAAGGGCCTGCTCTGTAATTGTGTTCTTTATTTACACTAAAACCTAATTAAAGTCATTATGCTTTTTGTTCATTAAACAAACTTACTGGCACAGACACCAAGCCAGGATAAGTGCTGCTGCAATTATTGTGGAAATGCAAGACCTCAGGCCCAGGCAGAGCCAGACACCCAACCACCTTCTGAGTCAAACATTCTCTAGAACAATGGACCCTGCGGGTAAAACAGAAGAGACCAGGGAAGGAACAGGGCAAACATCACAAGTTCCTCTGCTGCCTTTGCCCTGCCTCCTCTTAGGATGAAAGATGAAAAGATCTTTCCCTAAGTATGCTTCTTCTTGTTACGAGAAAAATGTGTCCACACTATATAAGGACAAAGCTCGGCACTGCTGGGTATCGGGAAAGAACAAGGCCAAGAATGAAAATAAGAATCAGTCAACTTGACCAATAGTAGCAGATGTCTCTTTTCTGAACAGGGGTCAATCAAAGATTCTGAAAAAATAATGAGATCCTGTCTCTAAAATCATTGATATTCTACTAGGGATATGGGAATGTAATCTATTTACGAGGCACTTCGGGAACCCTTACAAAAATACAAGGAGAGACACTAGGAAACCAGAGGAAGGTTGACATTTTCTCTGCTTGGGTTCAGAACAGCCTCATAAAGAAAATGGCGAGTGACCCCAACAAAATGGAAGAGTAGCCGGCTTCAGATACCTTTCCTACTCCAGAAACGATAAAAATAACCAAAACTGTTAGGACCAACTTTGTTATAACTCTGGAAAACTGTTAAAGATTTATAGTAATCAAGCAAATATAGAATCATGAAAAGTCAATTTTAGAATGCTAGGAAGTGTCATCTTACACCACACACAAGAATCAACTAGAAATGGAGTGAAGAATTAAACTTAAGACCTGGAACCATGAAATGCCTAGAAGAAAACCTAAAGAAAAATCTCCTTGACATTGGTCTTGACTTGGACACCAAAAGTACTTTTGTTGCCTACAAAAGCAAAAATAAACAAGTGGACTTTATCAAATTCAAAAGTACTCTGGAAGGGGTTGGGAATAGGAGAAAGTGGGAGTGGGGGCCAATGGACAGTGATGGGAGACTGTTGGTAATTTGGTGGTAGGCGTGGTGTGCTACCATATATTTGATGAATACTGAAGCTGCACATCTAAAATTATATTATGTTGTAAATTAAAGTTACCTTGATATATTTTTCTTAAAGTTTCTACACAGAAAAGGAAATAGCCAACAAAATGTAAAGACAACTTACTCAATGGGAGAAAATATTTACAGATCTTATCTGATAAAGGTTTACTACTCAAACTACATAAGATGCTCTGACAACTCGATAGCAAAAAAAGAAAAAGAAACCTGATGAGCAATAGAAAAAGTACAGGAGGACAACAGGTATGCAAAACAATATTTGGCTAACAAGGTGAAACTGAGCACCCTTGTCTTGTTACTGATCTCTCAGTCTTTTGCCTTTGAGTAAAATGTTAGCAGTGAGACTTTTATAAAGATTTTTTATGATGTTGAGGACGTTCCTTTCTAATTCTAGTTTTCTGGTGTTTTTCATGATGCAAGAGTATCGAGTTTTATCAAATGCTTTTTCTGCATCAATTGAGATGACTCTGTGTGTTTGTGTATGTGTGTCTGTTCTTTGATCTATTGATGTGGTATATCGCATTGATTTTCTTATGTTGAACTTCCCTTGCATTCCTGAGATAAATCCCACTTGGTCATGGTGTATAATCCTTTTAATATGCTGTTGTATTCAATTCACTAGTATTTTGTTGAGGATTTCGGCATCTGTACTCATAGTAGTCTGTAATTTTCTTTTCTTGTGATGTCTTTATCTGGCTTTGGTATCAAGGTAATGTTGGTCTCGTAGAGTAAATTAGAAAATGTCCCTCCTCTTCTATTTTTAGAAGAGCTTGAGAAGGATTGGTGTTAATTCCACTTGAAATGTTTGGTAAAATTCACCAGTGAAGTCATCTAGTCTTGAAACTTTCTTTGTTGGATGTTTTTAGATTACCAATTCAATATTTATTCAGTGTATAAGTCCATTAAGATTTTGTATGTTTTTCTTGAATGATTTTTGTAATTTGTGTATTTAAGAATTTATCCAGTCCATCTATAATATACAATTTTTGGCATATAATGATTCTTTGTAAACTTTCATCATCTTTTTTATTTTATTAAAGTTAGTAGTAATGTCTTCCACTTCTGATCTTGTTTAGTTGCATTTTTTTATCAGTCGAGCTAAAGATTCGTCAACTGAATTTTTCTTTTTAAAGAACTGAGTTTTATTTTCTATTTTATATTTTATATTCACTTTATCTTCTCTAATCTTTATTACTTCCATCCTTTCGTTTTGATCGTGCTATTATTTTTCTAGTTCCTTGAGGTGTGCAGTTAATTTACCTGAGATTCTTTTTTTCTTTTTTAATGTAGGAATTTGCTGCTATCAATTTCCCTCTGAGTTCTGCCTTCATTGTAGCCCATAGGTTTTGGTATATTGTGTTTTTGTATTTTCTGGACTTTCTAGAAAGAAAAAGGAATAAAACGTATCCAAATTGAGAAGGAAGAAGTAAATGTATATTCTAAGATGACTTGATCTAATATGTAGAAAATTCCAAAGATTTTACACACAAAAAATGCTCCTAGAGCTAATAAACAAATTCAGCAAAGATGCAGGGCACGAGATCCACATTTTAAAAAAAGTAAAGGAAATAGTCCAGCAGTAGCATCCAAAAGAATAAAATAATTAGGAATAAATTTAATAGAGGAAGTAATGGACTTATACATACAAAACTGGAAAACGTTGCTAAAACGAATTACAGAGGAGCTAATGTTAAAGCATCCACGTTCACGAATTGAAAGACTTACTGTTGTTTAGATATCAATACTACCCAAAGCAATCTACCATCACATTTCTATAAGTAATTTGAATTTTTAAAGGATACACTGTTTCTCTAAAAGTTTCTTGCCATTGTGTATTTATACTAAACTTCTGACTAGAATCTTGATGCATGCCAATAGATTCGTTGCGGTGATTTCAAAGCAAAAGTGAGGTTCTATCTTAAGTCAGCATTAATTTCCAAAGTCAGCATGGAAATAAATGCACATAAAATGTAGTTCATTCTATACAACTGGAGGCCCAGTGAATTTTTCATATGTGCACATACATCTGCGCATATCATACATCACAGAACTTTGTAAATAGCACCGCAATATTCCCAGCACACCTCAGCAATCCACAAATACAAAATGTTTGAACAGACATGCATTACATTTCTAAGAGGAGCTATTTTCTCTGCCTTCTCTTCACATCCCTGGCTAACAGCATTCTTGACTTTCACCAGACCTTTAATCTCTCCTTGATGAGAGACAGGTTTGCTCACTAGCTGGAGAATTCTTTACACGAGTCTCCCAAATGCCTTTTCTATTTTTCCAGATAAGGTATATAATGGACTCTTCCACATCACAGAGCTAAGCCAGTGCTAAACTCAATAGTTTACATTTTCCAAAATGCTTTTTGGCTAAGTCACAGTTGATATGTTCACCTGTGCAGGTTTTACACTGCACAATTCCTTCTAGAAGGAACTATTCTGTTGGAGTGCAATGTGAGTGGTCTTTGTGCCTCTCTCTCTCTCTCTCTCTCTCTCTCTTGCACACACACACACTTTTCCAGAAGAGTCATTGTTTTCTGAGACACACACTACCATATTGCATGGAGACGTGGCTGTGGGCAGCCCGCATCGCGCTGTGTCTGGCTGACAACTTGGTTCACATGAGCTGTGGTTTGCTCCAGCCTTTCGGTACATCCCGTTCAAACTGTTGTCTCAGAAGGATTGCAAAAGACGACATGCCTCGGACCTCTAGTCCAAACTGTAACTGTTAAATCTACAAGTGTATGCAGTAATCCCTGGGTGGGTCTGGCATTACTGGTCAGTGGCCCTCCCCAGAGCAAAAGTGAAAGCGGAGACCAGGCTGGATGGAGGTGCCATCTCGTGTCTGCCCGGCCTTGGCCCCTGCTTTCATTTTGCTCTTCCTCTGTACCTTTGGTCCCCTGTACCCTCTCTATACCCATGTAGATCCTCGCCCCAAATTACTCTGTCTCATGCTGATCACGTGTCTGACTGCACTAAACCAGTCTGGTCATTTCACTGTGTCAGGACTGAGAGGCTCATTGGGCTGAGTCCTCAGTCCCTCTCTCATTTCTTTGAGTTCAGTTTTTGGTTTTGAAAGCACAAAACTTTTTTGCCTAACCCACTTAGCCTGCCATACTACATGTGGACTGTCCTGCTGTCCTGCTGTCCTGCTGTCTGCAAGCAGATACTAATCAGCACTGTCCAAACCCACACAGAGAGAGGAATTCTTCAGGCGCAGCTCTTCTTAGTGCAAATGCATTGTCCCTTCAAGCAAAGCTCCCAGGCTTCACATTACTGAAACGCCCTCTCCCCTAACCGTTGCTCCTCCTCCCATACTCAGACACCTCCAAGTATGGGCCTGGGATCGCGGGCTTTCTGAGGTCGTCTGCATCACTGCTGAGGGCCAGCAACCTCCTTCCTAGCACAGGAGACTACTCGAGCATTGCTTGACACCATTTTATGTAGAAGCTAAACGATGAGCAGGAAAGAAAGGGTCCCATTGGGACCGTCCCCCTTGAAATCCAGACTTGTCCTCTGGTGAGACCTTCGGGGAAAATGTGAGGGTCCTGAGCATGGCAAGAGTCTTTATAGGACCCAAGTGTCTTCTAGAGGCAATAAAAAGAGCCAACCCAGGCCTGCTTCCTGGCAGAGGCCTCCGGGAACACTTCTATCTGCTGTTTTCCCTTCACAGCCACCTTGGATGAAAGACACATCTCCCCTAAGTCTTTCAGGGAGGAATTGAAAGCAGGTTGGAAACTCTAACTGCAAAACTGTCTGCTGATTAAGTGTAGTTGGTAGAGTCTGGCCAAACCACTGGGCAGAAGCATTTGGGCAGTGAGCACAGTATCGGTTCAGGATTCAGGAATGCTGGGCCAGCCCTGCCACCTGCTCAGAATCTGGGCCAAGAGCCTTTCCTTCCAAGACCTGATTTCTTCGGTTATGAAAGGAAAGAATGATCTACATCGGGGATTCGTAAACAGAGCACGCATTGGAATTCATGTTCAAATTGTGAACATTCTACAAATATGTACATGCTGACCCCACCACAGGCAAAATCAATCATCAGACCTCTGGTGGCTTTGGCACAGTAGATTATAGTTTCCTCAGCTCATTCTACACACCCACCCGGCCAGCATTCCAGGAACGGAACTTCGCTGTCTTCTCCAGGGGAAGATGTGACCACGACATGATGTAGACAGGTTTGCCTCCTGATGCCCGCCTCCTTGAGGTGCTTGGTTATACCCAACATCATCCTGTGCATCAACATGCCCCTGAGTCTGAACATGACGCTCACAGGCCATCCAATGGGACCATAGCCCCCTCTGCTCAGGCCAGCACACAGGTCAGAGACCAAGGGGTTCTTCACCTGTCTGCCTTCCGGAAGGCTTCCATGGCCAGGCCCCTGCGCTGGACTGTGTTACTCTGGGCCCTCTCTGATCACTCACTGGGCAGGAGTCTGTCTTCCATGCTAACAACAACACGTTCATTTGGTCATCAGATTATAAAGCTCAGAGTGTCTTTCTTCAACTCCTCTTCAATACTTGCATCCCAGCTCCCATGGATTTAGTTCTCCATCCCAACAGCACCATCTTCATAGCTCAGTCTCTCCTTTCCTGGAATAAAACAGAAGCCCACAGGAAGGCGTCCCTCTAGTCAACCTTTTAAAACTGAGCTTCTGACTTAAGAGCGTACCTACAGTGATACACACAGCACAGGCGGGGGTGTGTTTGTACATTTTGACAAGAGGACCCACTATTTCCACTGGAATCACAAAGGCTTCATTGTCCAACAAAAATGCATAGACACTGTCTACCATGCCGCCAGAATATTTCTACAACACCCCTTCATGTTCTAACCAAGATGACCTTGAGGGCAGGAACCACCCGCTTCCTCCTCATCTTGCTTAGTGTCTGATACAGAGAAGAAATTTCATGCACAGTGCACTGAATAATTAGCTACAGCCAGTATGGTTACTTCAACAACATGAAAGCAATACTTGAAGAACTTCCATCATGGGCTATAAACTTAGCTAGAAAACTCTCACCCCTCTCCTAGCAAGATAACAGACTTAAAGTGTGAAGGAAACAGTCCATGCTCATCAGTATAGTCAATGACACTGAGCCAAGCAAAGGTGCTTCCAGCCCAGGGAAAGGACTTGGGGACATGGTATCCCTACGGCAGGAATTTGCTTCCAAGTAAGACCATGTGACATGTCAGTGCCAAACCAGTGAGCCAAATATAGAACTCAGCTTTGACCAGGGGAGCGAGTTCCCCAAATTTGCACCAGCCCTGAAAGTTTTCTGCCAATCAGTATTTCAGTCTTGGGCTCTCCTGCAGATGCCGAGCTGTATGAGTCTTGTTCAGGGATGTTTATAGCTCCAGTTCCAGAGAAAACTTGGAGGGCTGTCAGGTTATAATCTACTTAAGACAAAAATCCATGACGTCTCCTTGGAATCCTGCAGCTTCCCAGGGGACATTCCAACCTGAACTTTGGAATATTTGATTTTCCTGCAAGTTGTGTCCAGGTAAGAAATCCTAGAAGTAGTCCAAAAGATGACCAGGCAGGCAAAAATGCAAAACAAATTTGTAAAGGGAAGAAACAGGATCAGAGAATCCCACAGAATCCCATCCCTCAGGTCAGGTCCAGCAGTACCAACCAAGGTCAAGGAGATTTTCAGAGGAGTCCACACTGGCTTCATCTCCATGGTGTCTCCCCCCAAACAATTAGTGAGCTGGGCTAGCGCCTTAATGCCCCAGAGCTCAGTTCCTCCAGAACCACATTGATGAATAGCAGTGGTCCCAGATCAAGGCCGCATGGGGATCCAGACAGGCTTAGAGCAAAATTCCCAGAAATCTAACTGCATCAAGAACTGACTTGCATTCAGGGAGAGAAATCATCCTAAGACTCAACCACATAGACCTGGATGGAAATATTCTGCACCTTAGCAAAGGGGGATTCCAAATGCATCTCGTCTCTCCCTCAAATCTCTGCCCTTTATAGTCCTCATGGTTAATATCTATAGTTTCTACATTCTTTAATACAAGCAATAGGGCCCAGGCAGCACTCAGTCTCCACACGGTGAGGCTCTGTACCTCAGAACTGTGATGGCAGCACCCCGTTCCTGATGGGCAGGCACCATCTTGATGTCCAGAAGATGACAACAGTCAAAAGTCACACTAAGGGAGAGGGAGAAGAGCAACAGTTCCTGGAAGAGGTAGGGGTTGGACGTGCTATGAACACACACCAGGCATGCTAAGGAACCCAGAAAAATTTGGTAGGAATTTGGCAAGAGAGTCAAGACTTCATAAACAGAAGGGGGTTGGTGTAGTCAAATCCAGATTGTTACTCTCGGAGGAACGTCACTTGTACACACAGGGTGCTCGCGAAGAGAGCGACGCTCATAGACCCTCAAGCTGGAAAGAAAAAGCATGAGTGATGGGCGACGCTTTGTGAAGTCCCAGATCAGCGTCCTGCAGCCTTATTTTCCTGACCCCAAGGTGGAAATTGCTGTTTCAAACAGGTGAGCACAGGCTGAGTCACTTCTCCATCAGGCCCTGGGAGGGAAGCTTTGAGTCCTTCTGGGAATTCAGTGGCTGGGCTGCTGATGAGGGGGTCTGTGAGGACAGTCCCAGCTCCATCAGAGTACACCAGAGGGGCCTCCAGGAACCTGTGTGGGTGCATCCCAGGCCCTAGCTCTGAGCAGGGGCAAGCCACCTGTGAGCACTCTCTCCTGAGCCACAATCCTCAACCCCCTTCTTTCTCTCCTGCCTACAAAATCCAGGGAGATGAGGGAAGGAGGACATGGTCCCAGAGCCACAGTTCATTCATCCATCATGCACCACTCAGCACACACCCCTGTGTGTCAGGCTCTCTACCAGGCACTGTGGATGCACCAGTGAATGATGAACAGGGTCACTGTCCCCATGAACCCTAGTGGGGCAGACAGATGTCTACAAGAAAACCAACAGAATCACAGGGAGTGATGAGGGTTGCCAAGAAGGAGAACAGGCCCCTCAGGAGAAGACGGCATCTGGGAGAAGCTGCTCTGGACTGAGGGTCCCGGGAGCCCTCCCCAAAGAAAAGTAACTTCACCCAATGAGGGAACATCAGTTAACAAGGGAGAAAGAGCGATCCCAGGACAAGGAGCCCCAGAAGGAAACTGTGGGCCAAAGTCTGTTGATGAGGGAAGAGCAGCAGGTGGGGCTGACATGGCATTGGGCCAGGCTGCACAGGATCTCAGGGATGAGGAAGGATTGCACACTGCACCCTGTACAAATGAGATCGCATGATGCGATTTGTATTGATAAATGTCAATCTGCTTTCCTGGAGATGGTGGCTTGGAGGGGGCTCTGGAGTGGAATTGAGATGAGTAAGCCACAGAGAAGCCAGCAGAGATAAGTCAGAGAGACCAGGGTAGAGACCATCCTAAAAAGAAGTGAGGGACTCAAGTTACTATGGGAAACGCTCACTGCCTGCGCTACGCCACCCCACCCCCCACAGGTGCCCACCCAACCTTAAAAGTGGGTCACTAGTACATACCAATACTAGTTTCCAGTATGTACTAATACTAGGTGATGAGGAGTGGCTAACATATAATCAGACAACTCCACACCTCTGAATAGTGCAATTGCCAAAAAGGAGAATACACTCTAAATTATATATAATTTATATATCACTGTTCTATCAGCGCAAAAGGAGTTTCACATAGTGAACATAATGGAAAATACACTGAAAGAGTTATCTTTCTACCTACTGTAATATTTCAGGAGCATAAAGGTATTAACATAAAAATGTTTGGCATCTCTGAAAAGAAAACTTGTAAGAAGCATCTTTAGGGATCGCAGAAGAACAAATTAGAAATGAAAATAAATGAATACGAAAATAAAGGAAATGTATATGTTTGAAAAAGATTCAAAGATGGAACCAGCAGAGTCGGTGACGAGGGGTAAGGATGACGCTCGGGTTTCCAGCTGGAGCAACAGGACAGGGGGAGGGCGCATCTTTTGAGACTAAGAACGTGGCGGAGTGGGATTCAGAGAAACTATCAAGTTCTCTGCTTGTGCTGGGTTAAGCTGGGGCCTGTGGGATGTCCAAGGAAAGGCGTGTGAGCTGCAAGTTCAGAAAACAGGTAACGACGTGGGACTTTCCAGCGGAGTCTGGGCGGGGGGTCAGAGGCAGCCTGGCTGCGCTCATTCCCTCGTTTGCTAATTACAGCGCCCGAGCCTCACAGCGACCCCTGGTGGGAAGAGGTGGCAGTGCCTCCGCTCCCTGCCAGCCCCTTAGGCTTTCATCATCATTTCACCTCTCCATGACCTAGAAGGCAAAGTCCAGATTTCTTAGCCTGTAATTCAAGACTCTGGCATTTGACCTCAACCTCCCTTACTTTCCTGTTGCCGGAGATATGCGTCTGCACCAGCACAGCAGCCTCTTTGCTGCTCCTGAACACACCAGTTCCTTCCAGCCGGTGACTTTGTTCACCGGGACGCTTGACCCGGCTTCCTCCTCCCTTACAGGCGTAGCCAAAGACCACGAAGAGAAAAGGGGAAGGAGGGCTTGTTGTAAACACAAGGCGGCATGAGGGGCTGCAGCAGAGGAGTCTGCGGCAAAGGGCCGGGAACTGACCCGGGGGCCACTCTGTGAGGGCAGAGAGGACGCAGTGTAGCCAGGTGACTCCCTGATGCTCTGCCAAGAAGAACTAGCCCCATGGCGCTAGTTCTTCCCCATCCGATACAGATGGCAGCAGCCCCATTTAAAGACTGTTCTTGGTCGACTTCTGTCAAATGCCCCTTATCTGAGCAAATAGAATTCATTTCCAAAATCAAGCCTCTTGCAAGTTGCACTTGGGAGAAAATCTTCCATAACTTAAGATAAAATCAAGGGAAAACAAAGAAGAGTGGAAAAGAGGGCATAAATCAGTTCATTCTTCCCATACATTGGAAGCTGGATTTTTATGCTCATTAAAAAAAAAAAAAATCACAGCAAGATTGCTTGAGCACCAAAAGTGGGGTGAAGAATAAACCTTCTGTATTGGGGTGTCTGCTGGCCCTGGAGACAAAGCTCTCCTCTAGGGCTCTATTCCCAGCTTGGGGCAGGGGGGACCCAAGTCAATGCCCGACCCACTGAGAGCCCTGCAAAGGGACTATGTTCAGCAGTAAATTTTGCCCACATTTCTGATGCCCAGTACTAGGCGCCCCACTCTCTAATGGGGTTGGATGGGCAGGGGGCATCCTCTCCACCCCTGTAGGATAGTATCTTCTCTGCCTACTTCTCTAGCCTCACGACACCCAACCTGTCACAGTCACCTTGGGCCGCTCCCACAGAGCACCAGAGACGGGCAGCCTAAGCAACAGAACTTGGTTTCTTGTGACTGGAAGGCTGGGTGTCAGTGAGTCAGATTCCTGGTGAAGGCCCTGTTCCTGGTATGCTTATTCTTCTCTTGTTTGCCTGCTACAGCAGACATTTGGGTCAGAGCACCATCTTGGGAGGAAGAGTGTTTGCCAAAAGGCCTGTTTCTGGAGCTAAATGGAAGCGGGGCTGGAGGAGGCTCGGTCTGCACAGCTCACCTCTCTGACTGGGCCGCCTGATCTAGTCAGTCGCCTGGCCTCCCACACCTCACCCCTCTCCCCTCCTTCCCACCGCCCTGCAGGAATGCTCCCTCCCCCATCGAACTGGGCCCCACGCTCAGGTGCACACAGCTCCTACACCTACCTTCATAGCACCTGCCTGTCGCAGGTGTGCTCCACACACACACCCCACAGGTAAATACACCATACACTGTGACACGCACACACTTCCCACCATCAGGCCACACTGAATAACATCCTTTCCCCCAAATCTCTGCTGCTCTGAGGAAGTGATCCTGTCAAGGTCCCAGAGGGGTCCCACTGGGGCCCTTCCTGCCCCCCCAGAGCCTGAACCTCCTGTGAGTAGCTGACTGCCTGATGCGCTGTGGGCAGAGAGCGCACCCACACCCGCATTCGGGTCACAAAGTGTCAACGAAAGAACTCTCTGAGCTCGAGGTGGCTGGTGGCCGGCATATGGCCACCCCCCTTGCCGCCCCTGCATTTGCTTCCCTCTTTAGAGCCAGTTCTGCCCCACATGTGCAACAGAATGTTAGCCAAGCAAGTGAGCAGCCAATTCCTTAAAAAAAAATAAGAAACGTAAACCCTGGGCCGAGGATAGGAAGCTGGTTCTAACCTGGCTCTGCCATGACCTCCTTTTGACCTTGCACAAATCATTTGAATGCTCCATGCCTCAGTGACCCCATCTGTAAAATGGGCAAATCTCCCTCTGGCCCTGACAGGATGTGTGACAGCGGAAGTGTCCCTGGTAGAGACGCTGTCTTCCTCAGTCCCCAGGAGGTGAAGGTGACAGTGTCGATGTCGCCCACTGGATGCATTTCCCCCTCATCCAGACCTGTGTCCCCCGGTGCCATAAAGAGAGGGAAGGATTGGAAATGACTCTCCACTGAGCACTCGGGCTGGGCATGTAGCCAACAGAGTTGTATTTAATGTCGGCGTTAGACACCCTGAGACCTCCACCCACTCACAACAGTGACAAAGACCGCTCTACACAAAAGCCACTTTTACGTCCGTCATTCTGTCCCTGCACGTAAGCCTGCACCGGGCCAGAGGTATGTGCGTGACCCCAAACGAGAACCACAGGTCTGCGGCCTCCCGGGGCCTTCCCAGTGATCCCTAAGGCTCCCAAACATGGGGCTGCTTCCCAGGAATGACCACCGTCTCCACGTAGGGGTGCTGGCCTCCACGACGCCTCCGTCAAAGTGCCCGAGACCGCAAGCGTCCCTGGACCACAAGGCTGATTGAAGGGGGTCACGTGGATTGCCGAATTAAGTCGTCCAAAATTGGATAAAGCGATTGTGAAATCTGTTTTGAGTCAACCTATACATGTCTCACTGCAGGAAAATGTCTCAGCAAGAGTTCATGGAGGGAGAAAAAAAACCCGGCAACTCGTTGTTGGCTGACCTTCCTGGGCTCCTAATATTCAGTTCCCCAAAAGGCATCTTAGCCATGTAATTTCCAATATGGGAACAATTTGAGTTGCAATTAGGCAAATCTCAGAAGGTTCTGCCACTGATTTGTTCGTTCTCTCAATATTATTCTATAGGACACACTAAAACACTGCCAGGTTCACGCAGAGGACAATAGGGAACCGTACCTGTGGGTTACAGAGGCTGAGTAAACACATCCCGGCTGCGTGAGGGTGCTGTGGGCCCCCGGGGCGGCGTGCGGCCCTCCGGCCTTGAGGGAACCAGCAGCGCCCTGCTCGGGGCTGCTAGCCTCACACTGTGTGGGTACCAAGTCTGAGTCTCTGGGCAGTGAGTGGGGTTGCTGAGTGCAATCCCCACATTGCAGGCAAGCGGAAAACTAACAGCTAAAAGATTTTACTACCTGCCACATCTCTCACCGGGCACTGAAGTGGATAATAGCCTTGACCTTAAGGAAGGAACACACTTCCTGGGGGAAGATACACCAGTAAGACTAATTGTTATAGGACAGAGTTACAATAAAGGATTCTTTTCAAAAGTGCCCCAGAGGCAAAGGCGAGGAAGAGAATTATTCTGCCTATGAAGTCACAGTTAGCTTCACAGAGAAGGGCGTACTGAGCGGGCCTCCAAGCACGCGGTGGAGTTCGTTAGGTAGGAAGGAGAAATGGCAGGTCCTCTCCTAGTCAGGATGAGTTGGCGCACCCTGAGCTGCGAGTGCCTCCTGGCAGCTGAGTCCTGGGCATCCTTTTCCACAAGCAAATCAAGCTGATATTCAACGTTGTTAGAGTCGTCTTTCCTCATCCCTGGTCTCCAGGGAGACGGAAAGGCTGCTTCGGTCCTCGGGACACATCTCGCTTTCCCTGGATTCCCATTGTGACCTTCCCTTTATCCCAGGGCGTCTGGTCGGCCCCTGGTGAACAGGAATGTCTGGACTGTTTTTGCCAAATGTAAACCCACCAGGCACCAGGTTCAGTGCTGGGCTCAGATATTTGCAAGCGGAGTCGCAATCCATGGAGAGAAGGACGTGCCATGTGTCCCTTACCCCATGGCGGCCACACAGGGACAGGGTCGGGAGACCTGGACGCCACCCACACCAGTCCCGGGACCCTTCACTATAGCACCACACGTGCCCTGTACTCCCCTGGGCTCAGTGTCAAAGCAGAGAGGTCACAGCCCTGCCTTCACCCTGCTTCTCAGCTCCTGTCCCTGTATCTTAATGTCCTATCCTCTGAAATGGGCACAGCACCCCAGCCTGCCTGCCTTACGAGCTGCAGAGAAAAAGGAAACACTGCCCAGAGACACCATGGCCAGAACGAAGTTGACTGAGACCAGGTAAGTGACTGAACAAAATCCGTTTGCATGGCTGATGGGCTGCGCTCTCCCGACTCCGACCTCGTCGCAAACAACTGAGGCCTCCTTCTCTCTCCTGAAGGAAAGCTCCCCTCCTTCCCCTGTTCCCACCACCCAAACCCCTGCCCCACCACCAGCCGGGAGCAGGCGACCCCTCGAAGAGTCCTGGTCTCCAGCTTTGTGAGCAGTCGTCTTGTGGAATCAACCAAATGTGAGGCCTGAGAAGCAGCTCGTGCACATCGCACGGCGCACACATATGGACACTCGGCACAGGACTACTGGGCACCAGTGAGGCTCGGCGAAGCCCTGCTGTCTGGGAGGAGGGTCAGGCCCCTGTGACCAACTGGGACACCCTGCCTGGGGCAGTGTGAACGCCAAGGAGCTCAGGTCCCGGGGGCCTGCATGCCACTTCCCTGCGGGCCATTCTGCCCTCCCAGTCATTACGCATATCCCCACGCACTCCCGCACGCACGTGCTCACACACACTCACTCCCACACACATGCTCACACACACTCACTCCCACACACATGCTCACACACACTCACTCTCTCACACATGCTCACACACTCACACAGATACACACACATTCTCACACATACACATCCACACACATACTCTCTCACACACATTTTCACATTCCCCCTCTCACACACTTTCTCACACATTCACATACATACACACATTCTCACACACATACGTGTTCTCAGTCTCACACATTCACACATTCTCACACACACTCACATTTTCTCACACACATACTCTCATGTCACACACATTCTCACTCTCACACACATTCTCACACATTCACACACATACGCACACATTCTCACTCTCACACACATTCTCACACATTCACACACATACGCACACATTCTCACACACATACACATTCTCACAGTCCCATACACTCACACACATTCTCACGCCCAGGCATACTCTCGCACACAATCCCAGAATCAAGGCCTCTGGGTCTCCCTGACTTGACCATTTGGCATCTCCCCCATCCTCCCTTTAGCAGAGCCCACCCACTGTCTGCTCTCCCCCTCCTCTTAGTAAAGGAAACTCAGCTCTGCTCCAGGAAGCGAGGCCGCGGCTGAAGGCTTGCTGTCCAGTCGCGCTGCTGCCCTGATGCCCGGGACGTAGATGCAGGGATCTTTTGCCCTGAGACTCCAGCAGTTTCTTTGCCACCTGCTTCATTTCCTTTCCTGACAAAGTTGCCACCCTTTGCCCCATGAGATTCCTCAGACAGCCTCCTGCCCAGATGTGGACGAGTGAGCGCTGAGCTGGAACTGCCGCCTTCTGGCCACATAAAGCCGGACGAAGAGAGCCATCCTCCACGTGGCAGGTGCCTGGGACACTGATGGCCCCACGGCCTCTGTGCAACCCTGGACTTGACTCTGCGCTGCTTGTCTGAGAAATTAAGCCCTGTTTTCCTTAAAACACACAGCCCCTCTTCCTGCCACACCTGGCACTTAGCAGGTCACCAGTCATCACACTCTGCTTCTCGAGGTGTCCTAGGTCAGAGAATCAAGGGTGACTGGCTTCCAGCTGCATAGTCCTGCTGACCTGAAAGCAGCCCCAGGGGGCTCCGGTCCTTGACCCCTTCCTTCACACAGTCACTTCACCTCTGAGTGCAGAGGGTCCCCGCTGCAGAACCTGCCCTCCAAGCCAAGGACACTTGTCGGAGTGCCACTGAAGCCAGGACTGCGCTCCATGATATCTTGATAGGGACAGAGCATTTACCAAGATTCTCTGGGCAAGACCCTTCACACCCCAGAGGGCCGGGCACACAGCCTGCGCTTCCTAAAGAATTGTCAGTTGTCCCAGGAAGTGTCCCTCGGCCCCTCTGAAAGCAGCTGCTCTTCTCGTCTCTGAACAGGCTGCATGGATTCGTGTGGGCATGACATTCCAGCAACCCTGCGTCCCCAGGACAAGTCCAGTGTCTGTTTCTCATTCACTAAGGCTCAGGCCACCCAAAGACAGTTTTCGAACATGAAATCATGAGAAGAGTCTTCTGACGAGAGATCTTACATCAGTTTTCTAAGAAAACAGGCAGGTCCCTCTTCCAGGAGCAAGTTGGCTTGACTCTCAACAGAGACCTCCTCGGGAGACCTGGAGACAGAGAGCAAGCGCGCCGGTCGTCAGGAGTCAGGGGAAGGGCAGGAAGCCACAGGAGCGGAGCCCCCGCCTCAGAGCCCCAGCAGGTGTTCTGAATTTTTTAATAAACTTTGTATTTTGGAGTAATTTTAAATTCACAGAAAAGTGGCAATGGCAGCCCAGAGTCCACGCAGCTTCCCCTGCAGAGACCTACCGCGTCTCCGCGGTGCCTTTGAGAGAAGGAGGAAATGCACGTTGGTCGGTTCTTGTAACCAAACTCCAGGTTTGCTTGGGAACTCACTCGCTTTTCTAGTCTCTTTTCTGTTCCAGAATCCAGTGGCACTCAGGCTGCATGTCTCCTTCTTGGGGCAGGGCTGATTCCCAGGCCGGCCTTCTGTTCAGGCCTGGCCACTCCCGAGAAGCCCTGTTCCATTCCTTGTAGAGTCAGCGCCTTCGGGTTCCCTTCGCGTCCTTCTCGGGATTAGACTGGATGGTGGATTTTGGAGAAAAATACCTCAGAGGTGAAGTGGCCTCCTTATTACATCATATCTGGGCACATTCCATCAGTCTTACCCTGAGCGAGGTTAACTGACCACAGGGCAGAGGTGGCCAAATTCTCCCTTGAGAGCACACTGGGGTTTTTAATGCGGCCTTTCCCAAACCTCCTCAGCGGGAAGGACCCGCAGCCATTTCTGTGCCCATCAGACCCCTGAGTCACGATTACCTGTCCTGGGGTGACAAGCTTTGTCAAATTTTGCCCCGCAGATCAGGCTGAAATCTAATGGACCTAGGCAGAACTAAAAGTGACAGAGCTCCATCAGGAATTGTGGGCCATAGATCCTGAATGGATTCCTCAAAGAAAATATGTAGTTGCCAAGACTCGCATTCACAAGTCTCATACTTCCATGAAAAGTTCATCTTCTCCGCCCTCCGTGAGTAGCTTTTACTTGAACTAGGTCTCTCTCTCTCTCCCTCTCTCTCTCTCTCTCTCACTCTCTCTTTCTCCCTCTCTCCCCTTCTCTCTCTCTCT
>RJWH01007995.1:0-34494 GCA_004363575.1 Solenodon paradoxus | reverse complement strand
CACCATCACCACCACCATCACCCCCTATAGCCTGACTCTAACATGCATACCTGTCAGATTTGCTGTGTGGCCTCAGTAGAGCCCCTCACCTCTCTAAGCCCGTGTCCTCATACGCAAAGTAGGAGTTAAGGGAAGTGCAGGGACGTCACTGCTAGGGTGGCATGAGGACCTCCTGGACCAGCAGCCCTGCCACCTGCTGCCAGGTGAGCCCTGTGTTGGGGCCTCCCGCAGGCTGCAAGGCCGTCGCTGGGGCGCTGGCTCCCTCTAGCGAACAAATGGAAGAACTGCATGTGTTCCATCAGCATCCAGGTGGTGGAAGCCTCAGAAACACCTGGCCGGCTTGTCAGAATGCAGATTCCAGGGCCCCGCCCAGGGACTCAGACTCAGCAGGTGTGGAAATCCGTATTTTAACAAGCTCGCAGGTGGCACTGACACTGCTGGCCCACAGACCACACTTTGAGAGACACAGTTGAGTTGTTTGGGGACAGGGACTGTGCTGAGTGAGACACCTGATTGCTAGTCTTGTTGTGCGACCCGGGCCTCTGTTTTCACCGCTAAGACCAGCGGTGGGACTGGGAAGGGAGGACAGGATGTGGCGGCGGCCGCTTCTTGCTCACGGCGGGCCGGTCTTGCTGGGCCTCCGTCCCTGCAGCCTGGAGTGGACGCCACAGTCGCCTTGGGGGTCCCAGGCAGCGGCGAGCTCACAGCACAGAGAACAGAAACACTCCGTGACGCCAGCCCCAGCCTGCTGTCCGCTTGGGCCCGACACACCCTCTCTCGCACGTGTCGTTCCCTGGCCCCTGCGCCCCGACCTCCGCTCCGGGGCAGACACCCAGGAAATGTACATGGACGCTCATCCGCGGCTGGACAGGGTGTGCACAGCAGCACACTCATGTTAGAATAGCAGGGCCCTGCCCCCGGCCACCAACAGCGTGGGTAGAGCCTGTGATGGGCGTGGAGAAGTGAGGGAACGGGCGAGCCCGGCCCAGGCCACCAGCACAATTCCTCGCCGTCCAGTCTCCAGAGGGCACTCCACGTGGTCCCGTCAGGCCGAGTTCAGCAGGCAGAAGGGCTCTCTGCTGCTGGATAGCAGGCCTGTGAGTACCGCTCGGGTGGGGCGGGAGCAGGGTGAGCACGAGGGAGGGAGCTTCCAGGGGCCGCGGTGTTGGTTTGTGAAGATTCCCTGAGCAGATCATGCCAGACGTCTGTCGATGGAAAGTGAGCATGAAAGGGGAGGTTGGGAGGACACGGTGTCTGCGTCCCTCACTGGTCATCTCTGCCCTGCTTCCTTCTTTCAGCTCTGCTCAGGCCCCAGGAAAGGTCCAGGGGAGGGGCCGGGGGCCCTGGCCTGGGCTTTGGCAGACCTCCGAGATCACACCAAGATGGGCCGTGGACAGAGACACGAGTAAGGGCTGGGTCTCCCTGCTGGGAAGACGGGTCTGGCTGGGTGCATCGTGGTTTCCTTGGCAACCGGTTGTTGTCAGAAAAACAGAACAATGTGAGAACTGGCGGGTCAGATGAGGAGGGACCCTGGGGAGCTCACGCACACAGATGAACAGGAGGAAGTGGACAGGGTCCTGCTGAGTGTTCCCAGCATGCACCAGTGGGTTATTTTTCATTAACCTCGTGTTTGCAAGTCAGACCCTCGCCTCTCACTGACATCTGCCATGACCCGCGACTGTATTTCCCAACAAGCAGCTGTAGGGCCCATGAAATGTAACTGGTCTGCCCAGCTCTCCCAGGGCAGAGGTCAGGTCTGACCACGACACCGAAAACATCACTGAGATTCCACTTGCCCTTATTTGTTCAAATCCAGTGTCGCGTCTCCAGGACCCCACCTCCCTGTCCAGGGCGGAGGAGGCGTTCTCATGAGGAGGGAGGGCGGGCGGCCGGAGGACACCCCCCTGCTGCCCCGGGGGTAGCCACACAGGGCGCTGTTGAAATGGGTTCCGCACAGCCTGGGCCTGGTCTTCCACTCGGTGGGACCCTGCACTCACGCGCTCAGCTCTTGATCCCCCAAATCAGCGTGGCGGCGGGATGACTGGCTGCGGGGTGCCTCTCACCCTGGAGCCGGGAGGCGGCCTCCCCCGCCGCCCAGCGAGGACCAGTGCACGCACACCCCCGCACACGCATTGCAGCACCGGGTTTGGAATGGAAGGTATTTTAGGGACAAAGTCACTCCGGGTGCAGATTCCTGTGAAGCCCCCGCCCCACCCCCGGACCCCCATGAAAATACACGTGGGTCTGCCTGGTCAGAGAGAAAACGTTGGCTTCTGGGTTAGAATCTTTGCGTTCAAATCCTGGTTCTGCCAAACCGTCTTGTGGAGCCTGCTGAGTTGCTCGGTCCTCAGAGCCGCTCCACATGGACATCAGGGCAGCAGCGGCCTGGCGCCCGGAGGAGCCCCGGAGAAGCCAGTGCCCCCGCCCAGCCGGGGGCCGGCCCTCCCAGGAGCTAGGTCTTCAGCGGGTTCCCTGTCGCCATTCTGAATGGGACTGAGAGCACGTGCCCGCTCACCGCCCCGCACAGCAGGGACCGCGGGTCAGCTAGGGCTGCACACGACAGCCCGCACTCTCAGCGTCCAGGGCTGCACGGCGGGTGGGGACAGACGCAGGACTGGAACCTGGCCCCTTGGCCTGTCCTCCCTGCCTCTGATTCCAGGCTTTGCAGGCCCTGGGGCAAGGCAGTCCAGCTTCCCGGAGGCCGGGCGGTCCCTGTCCGGCCCCAGCCAACAGTGTTTCTTCAGAGGGCTTTATGGCCTATTAGTTCATTCACAAATCCTCCCACCCATTCACTAACTGACTCACTCATCTGTTTACCACCTACGTGTTCATTCACTCCTGCACGCATCATTCACTCCTGCACTCATTCACACCCGCGTTCATTCACTCACACAGCCGCTGGCTCCCATCGCTCCATCATTTCAAGCCAGGGGAAGGTGAAGTGCAGAGTCACTTTGCGTGTGGAGCCAGGCTGACCCAGGAGGGCTGGTGGCATTGCCCAGGGGAGCTCAGTCTCCGGGCACAGGGACGGTGTGGCCTGGGGCGCAGACATCTCAGGAACAGCGTGGCAGCTGCCTGCAGGAGGGTGGTGCAGCCAGTGGCCCCAGGTCGCTGCGCCTGTGGGTGCTGGTGCGGCCATGAACCCCCGGAGGAGTCCCTGGAGGGGCAGCTGCCCTCGGACTCGGGGTCTCCCCAAGAACCAGAGCGGGAGCCCGGGGCCTGGCTGCGTGGGGTCCCTCAGAGAGCTGCTTAGACTTCTCAGCTGAAAAGAGCAGAGGCTCACGAGAACAGCCTTGGAAGGTACGTGGATAAGTTCGAGATTCGGGGGCACCGACCTCCACCACGTTAGCACTTTGGGTCCCTCCCTGCGCAGCCCACTCACCGCTGAGTCCTGTCCTCTGAAGTTTCATTGACACTGTCAGGCCTCAGACACACGCTGGCCCCACTGGGACCTTGATACCTCGCGTGTGCACCCATGCAAGGACGCTCGACTCCCCCCATTTTCAAGAGGAACTGAGTGGGCCGCTCGGAGCAGGGCGCCCCCTCCCCTCCAGGCCCTGTGGGGTCAGACTGCACCCCACAGCTCTGGGACTCCCCCAGGGACCCCGGCTGGCTGCCAGAGAGCCCTGGGTAGTGGGGCCCCCCACCCCTGCCCCCACCCCAGATGCCTGGTCAGCTGGGCTGCGGCCCCTCTGTCGTCGGCTCCATCTCTGGGCTTTGAAGCGTCCACAGCACAGCTGGGCGCCGCTGTTGGGGCGCTGTGGGGTCTGTCCTCCCTATCAGCACTGCCCCTTCACCCACTTCTGACACCTTGGTCCCCCTTCCCTGCAGGCAGAGATAAGCATCTTCCTGTGGAGCCGACCAGTCACCTTCTGGCCCAAATTAAGCTGCCCTGGGCTCCGTTCGGGGGCTCCATATAACAGCGAGGGGCTTCAGCCTGGGCCCCGGAACCCTGTAAGGCCATCCGTCAGCCGGCCTTTGATTCTGATAAGGGTTTGATCTCTGGGACAGAAGGCGGGAGGTTTATGGCCCCCACTTCCCCCAGGCCTGTGCAGCTCAGGGCTCCAGAGGGGGCCTCAGACAGTTAGGAGGTGCCTGTATTTGGCCCAGGGGGCTGCTGGCCTGGGGGCTGAGTTTGAGACAAAGCAGAGGCCTGGCCAGCGCTCCCCAGGCCTCCCTGCCTCCAGCCTCGCTGGCCAGAAGCTGCGCTTTGCGCGACGGGCTCAGAGAGGCTGAGCGAGCTGCCTGAGCTTGGCCGGAGGGCAGAGCTGGGTGTGGGAGGCTGCTGGGCAGCGCCTGCTCTTCCTGGCCCTGGTCATGGAGAACAGAGGGTCAGGCGGGCCCACAGCTTTCATGCTCGGGACCTTTCCTCATCTGTCCTCAGGGGTTATTGTCTGTGGTGTTTGTTTCAGACACACGTTTATGATTTTTAACTTTTCATGTAGTTACAAACACGCAGAACATCTCAAGGCACAGAAACACTGCCCGTGGGTGCGCAGTCGCCCCCGACCGCCCCCACTGGGTGCTGGTGCCCCCGCACAGTCCCCGGCAGAGCTCCCGAGAGCTGTCACGTCAGAGCTGACAGCAACGCAGGCCGGTCTCCAGATCGTCCCCGCAGGTCACGACATGCTCCACTCAGCGTCCCACCTGCGCTGAAGAGCGTCTCAGCGGCAGCTGCTGGCTCTTTCCGTGGCCCTGGGCCCGGGACGTGTCAAGTGCAGCCAGGCCCCTGGTCCATGGCCCTTGGTCTGCGTTTGTCTGTCCCCCTCATGACTCAGCTTGAGGGGCAGGTGGCACGATGCTGGTGTCAGTGCCCCGTGTAGGTGGGGACGTGGACAGGGAACTGTACGGAAGACGAGGCCCAGCCCAGCGCGCGTGGGTGCGGCAGCCTCGTCCGCTTTCTCTTTCCGTCTCTGGTGACTTGCAGTGTCGGCTTCTTTAAGGTTGAGATGGACAGGGTTCGTGGTATTTAAAAGTCACGGAGGTTTGCTTCGTGGCCTGGGGTGTGGTCTTTCTGGGGGAGTGGACCAGGGACCGGGGAGGCCTGTGTGTTCTGCCGTCACTGGTCAGATGTCCACTGGGTGCTGGAGGCTGACGTTTGTCCAGCCGGTCCGTCCACGGCCAGAGAAAGATGGTGAATGCTCCAGCTCGATTGCGGGGTCCCCTGTGTGCCCTGGGGTCCCATCATTCTAGCGTCGCGTGCTGGAGATTTGCTTGGTCGGACGCTGTACCCTGTCCGGTGCCGTCCACCCGGCCTGCAGCGCGGCCATCTCCGCCCCTGACACGCTCCTCGGCTGCCGTCTCGGCTGAGACGCTCTCACGCGGGCGAGGGCTTGCTGACGGTGTCTCCGCGCTCTCGGCTTCCACCTGCCCAGGCCCCTCGTTCTATGCGGGTGTCTGTCGATGGGACACAGCCAGTCATTTAAAAACTGTCTGCGGTCTGCTTGTCCGTCGCACACCCAGGTCACTTCGGCGATGGAGATTTGCGCCAGGAGCTCGGTGTGGCAGGATGTGACTTGCTTTTGGGTCTGTTCCCGCTGCTTTTCGTCATGTCTCCATCCCTCCCCGCGGGCACGTGGACGCACTCGAGTCTGCGCGGGCGCTGGCCTGCTGTGAATAGCTCTTTTAGTGATCGCTCTGCATGTCGCAGTCGTGAAGTTTTCTCGGAGATGCAGGAGGCTGGGACTCAGGAACGCACACAGGACATGTTCTGGGTGGAAGAAGAAGCTTTCGTTCTGTTTCCAAAGCCCAGACTCATCCCGGAAAGTTTATCTCGGGAGGGCAGAGGGTCTTCCACACACCAGGGGCCTTGGCGTGTGGTGCTGCTCTGGGGCTGGGGGTCTGAGCGGGGCAGCCCCTCCCCTGGACACTCCCAGCTGCCTCCTGCCTCCTGGCCCCGGGCTCCAGGAGCACCCGCTGAGCAGGCCTCCAGGGCCCAGCGGGTCAGCCCTGAGATGTCCAGGAGAGACCCCTGGGGCGGCGTGGGGGAAGGGAGGAGGGAACAGAAAGGGAGGGAGGGGATGGCGGCGGCGAGGGGTGGAGGGTGGGAAGCGCACAGTGACCAGGTGGAGGGAGTTGACCCAGAGCAGCAGGACAGAGAGTTGATGGGAAGCAGGGAAGGGCACCCTGTGAGGAGCAGAGAGAGCAGCGGGGCCGACCGGGGGGCACGAGGCACCAGACCCACGAGGGAAAAGCGTTGCAGCTTCTCCGCGCGCCAGGAGGGGCTTGGGCGAGGGGAGCTCTCCGGGCACATCACCTGACCTTCCCAGACCCTCAGCCCACCCGGCGGGGGACCCTGGGTTGTGTGTCCTGGATAGAGTGTCAGCACGTGGGTGAGTGTGTGCTCACGCACACACAGCTGCTCACCCTCCTTCCGTGGGAGCCCCTTTCTCATGCTGGAAACTTCCCCGACCCAGGACCTTCCTCCCGCCATCCCTGACCCTCCTCCCGCGGCCCCTGAGGTCCCACCGAGCGGGCGGCTGGGTGCCTGGCAGGCTGGGGTGGTGCGGCCCAGGTCTGCAGCCTCATTCCAAGCAGGGAACGGTGACTAAGGGGTCGCAATGGACCTGGGTGACCCTCACCCGCTGTGGGGTCGGCCGCAGGAGGAGCAGCCCTCTCTTCCCACGTTCACCCTACATGCAGGCTGCCCTGTGGGGACCCCCACCCCGTGCACGTCTCCTGCAGACCCCTTGGGCGAGGGCTCAGCCATCACAGAGCCGTCCGGTACTTCTGTGAGCGAGAGGCGGGTGGAGCGGAGGGAGAAGTTGGGCAGCACCGTGCTGGACGGGACGCGGCCTCAAACATGTCCCTCTGGCTGTGGAGCCGCGGCCTCTGCGAAACAGCAGAAGCACCCTCAGCTCCCGAGTGGACAGGCTGTAGGTGCCGCCTTCTCCCACTGCAGCCCACCCGCTGAGCCTGGGGATGAGGTGCCTGCCGGGTCTGGGCGCAGCGCTCGGTGCGGTGGCTCCAGGGTGCTCCTGGCGGGGGCGCCCGGCGCTTCCCCCTCCCCTCTCCCCTCATCATGCTCTGGCCTCGCAGGCGGCACCAGGAGACTTTGTTCTGCGCGTGGCATCTGCGGCACCTCAGGGACTTGACAGGACACGGAAATGCCAGCACTTTCCCAGCAGCGCTAGCCCCACCGCCCTCCGCCCAGGCCCCAGACCAAAGCTGCCTCGCGCTTCTGACATCCGGCAGCCGTGGCCAGCTTCCCGCGCCCTCGCCCCCTGGGAGCCCAGCTGGCCGGCTCCTTTGAAGGACTGGGAACTCGGTGCCCAGGGCCGCTCTCAGGGTTGGGGCGGATGAGGCTCCCGGTCCCAAGCACCGGGGCAGGCCGGACCTCCTGACCCCCCGGCTCTGCACCCTCGTCCGCTCGGCCACCCGGGCAGGCTCGGGGCGAGCGGCTCTGTGCTCTGGAAGGGGACGCTCCACGCACAGACCCCCACGGCGCGACGTCCCGACAGGGGCCGGGGGTCAGAGCTCCAAGGCCTCCCGAGCCCTCACCCAGGCTCCCCCCGCTGCGCTGGGACTCAGGCAGGGCACTAGCCTCTCTGGACGGTCACTGGGTCCAGCCAGGTCCCCGGTGTGCGGAGACACTGAGAATACCGGGAGCAAGCCTGGGGAGCAGGGCGCCCCGAGTGAGCCCTGCCAGCATTGTGGAAGCGCCACATCTGTCTGGGGGGCCCTGCTCCTGGGACTGTTGACTGTGGACAGTGGACGGGCACAGGGACGCCGGGAAAGGGGAGCAGCCACCCCCAGCCACGGAAAAGCAGGCGCTGGTTCCTAGGAAGGGCCTCCTGGCCCAGAGACACCGCAGGCCTCCGCGGCGCCCGTGGGCCAGGAGAACGCACACCTGGCCCTGGGCGCGGCCCCCAGCAGAGGAAATCACGCTCTGATCGGGCTGATCTGTGACAAATGTTCGCACCTGTGTCTGGTAGCAGAGAGGCAGGGTGGAAGGGATCTTGGGGACACCCCCGCAAGACTCACCATGTGTGCCAGGTCCCGGGGCCCACGGGACGTAAAGCTGAGTTCCGGTGAGGTCAGGCCTGCTGGTGAGACTGACGAGTCAGACACACGTGCAGGGTGGCACAGCTTCGCTGGGACGCTGTGAGCAGGGACAGCTCAGCCATGGCCAGGGAAGCAGTTTTCAGGAAAACTGAAGCCAGTTTTTAGCCAGGAAGGAGGACAGTGTGTTGGGGAGAGAGAATTTGGTGCTGAAAGGACTGAATCAGGGGAGCATGCTGTGCTCTGGGATGGACGAGTGATGCCTGCTGTGGGCATGGGCGCAGTGCTCTGGGATGGACGAGTGATGCCTGCTGTGGGTATAGGGCGTCATGCTCTGGGATGGATGAGTGATGCCTGCTGTGGGCACAGGGTGCTGTGCTCTGGGATGGACTAGTGATGCCTGCTATGGGCATGGGCATCGTGCTCTGGAATGGATGAGTGATGCCTGCTGTGGGCTCAGGGTGCTGTGCTCTGGGATGGATAAGTGATGCCTGTAGTGGGTGCAGGGCACCGTGCTCTGGAATGGATGAGTGATGCCTGCTGTGGGCATGGGTGCCGTGCTCTGGGATGGACGAGTGATGCCTGCTGTAGGCACGGGTGCTGTGCTCTGGGATGGACGAGTGATGCCTACTGTGGGTACAGGGTGCTGTGCTCTGGGATGGACAAGTGATGCCTGCTGTGGGTGCAGAATTGGCGCCGGGGAGCTGCACGTAAAAGGTGAAACTGTTTGGAGCACATGGTGCTCCAGAGTAAACTGGGCCTTGGTCTTTAAAAAGGTAGGTCCAATCTATGAAAATAAGTGTGTATTTAAAGTACGTTTTTCAATCAAATTAGACGTGTATGGCTGCAACTCTGGGCTCCTCCTTAGATAGTTGTTTTGCGCCATCTTGTCACAACTTATGCATCGGGCAGCGCTCTTCCAAGGAATGACCATTGGGGGTTAAGGGTCCAGAAGTCCTCCTCCCACAGGGGACCGCTCCCCAGGGTCACCGACCCCAAGTCCTCTCCGCGGGGACAGCTGAGGCCTCTCCCGAATGGCATGCCCACCTCCCCTCCCCACTGCTGGGGGCGCACCAAGAGGGCGCCGCAGAGGTCTCCAAGGCAGCCCCTTCTAAAGGCGTGGCCTGTCCTGGAGGAGGGAGGAAGAAGTGGATGATTCTGAGTGGCTACCTCATCAGTTCCACTCTGTTCCCACCCAGATGGGTCACCAGACCACGTCCTACAGGGAAACCCAGAATCCCGTACCAGCCTCTCTCACTCCACTCTATTTCCAACCAAAGCCAGATTCTGTCTGCCTCCACCCTGACCTGGCCAGGCCAATTTTTCCTTAATGCTCAATTTCACCTGCCAATTTGGAGACAAGAGTTCCCCTATGCTGTGGGAGGGAAGTGGGCCTATTGGAGGCCCCCCGAGGGCCCCGCCTTTGCCCCGAGGCCCCTTCACAAGACTCCTCTCTGGGTCCATTCGGAGAAGGCGCCTGGGACTCCCAGCCCCGCTCTGGAGCAGGCAGGAAAAGCCTGCCGCTGCCCACACCCCGGCCTTTTCTAAGAGGCTTTTCTTAGGGGAGTAATTGGAGCAGGGCTCATTTCTCCAGGAAGGAGAGCGGTGCAATTTAGCCAGGCTTTATTAGGTCAGACGGAGAATGCCAGGCTTGTCTGATGCGCTGGCGGCCCTGCGTCCCGTAATAAGATGCAGGAAAATGGTTGGCTCCAGCCGGGCGGGGCTGGAATCAAAGCCTCAGCCTTCCCACTCCGGCTGCGGCTGCATCTGGAGGGGTCTTTCTCAGTTGCCCCCCGAGGTGGGGGCTTTAGCTCACGAGGACTCTCCTGCCCCACCATCCCCCTCCTGCACCTTGCCCTCCTTCTGCCTGGGACCTTGACGTCTGTGGCCCTCAGGCCTGCTGCTGGGTTTGTGGGGTGTCCTGTGCACACTCCCAGTCCAGCTGCATCTCCTCTTCCCCTCGGGTACCATGGTCTCCAAAGCTGTGAACACTTGCTGGGCATGTTCTGTCTCCTGGGACAGTCTCAGCTCGGCTTCTCTTCAGTCACTTGACCAAGGGCTGAGCTGTGTGTGGGCCCAGTGTGTACCCCTCCAGCGGAGACCGGTGTGGGGGTGCCAGAAGGCGGGTTTCCCCCTGCTGGAGTAACTCTAGCCCTCCCGGGCCGCCCTCTCATTAGCTAATTAGAGGGAAATTTCATTTTCACAGGCTGCATCTGGAGTTTTCCATCCTGCTTTCAGGCTCAGTGAGTGTGGAAGGAGCAGGGAGCTATCAAGGTGTCTCTCCAGAACCCTGGTCAGTCCTTGGCAAGGCCGTGGGTATCCCGCCATGGCTGCCATCCTGGGCCGCTGAGCTGCGGACACGGGCCCCAGCAGACTGGCCTGACCTGCTGTCTGCGCCGCAAGAGCTGGGGGCCCGGAGGAGCCGGAGGGCAGGGCTGAGCTTCAGGGACCAGTTGAGGACGGCCGGCGTGGCCGGAGAGGGGGCAGCGCGGAGGCCCCTCCCTCAGAGCCTCTGCACTTGGGGGGCAGCCAGGGCACCGCCATTCCCACTGCGGCCCCGGGGCTGGGAGGGGTGACTCCGCTGGTGGGGTCTCCGGGGTCCGCGCCGACTGAGGTCACGGGGAGCAGACGGTGAAGCGCTCGGACGCCTGCAGACATGCAGCTGGAATGTCAGCCTCTGTGCCGACACTGTCCCTGCGCTTCTGGGTGCGGGGCGTCTCCTGGCAGCGAAACCCCCAGAGCGCTGGGGCCCAGATCATGTCAGGTTTGGGGGAGCCCAGACAGTCACTGATCTATTGATTTGTCTTGAGGTCACACGGGTTCCTGACATCGTATAAGTTTCAGGCTGTTGGACGATGCCGTGGGAGCCCCGGGATAGGCCGGAGAACGCCCCCTGCAGAGCCTGTGCTTGGCACCTAGAACAGACTTCTGTCCCCAGGAGGGTGACAGAATAAGGTCCCACCGTTTTAACCCCCAGCTTGTGCAGCGCGTGGGGCAGCCTCCCCGGCGAGTGCCTGGGCCTCCCAGCGCGTGTGTGTGGCCTTCAGGACCGAAGCCACAGCTCAGCTCAGAAGCACGTGTCCAGCCTCTGGCCCCCCATCAACAGAGAACCACGTCCTGCTCTCGTCCGAGTCCCCAGGCACCGATGGCCCGCTGGGTCCCTTCCTGCTGATGGTGGACAGCTCTGGCCGCCCGGCTGCAGAGTCCGGGTCGGGGGTGTCCAGCACCCCCATTTATCCCACTGGAGTCCTTGGGTCATCACTGCAGGAAGATCAGTACCTCAAGTGACCTCAGCACCTGTTATTTCCCAGCAGAGGTCGTCCCTGGAGGCCGGGACCCAGCCGTCCTCACACTGTCCCTGGTGAAGGGCCAGGGGTCACCACTCGTGCAGCCTGACCTCCCAAGCAGCTGGCCCTGCGGCCTCCAGGACCACAGGTGGCAACAGGTGGCACCAGTACGAAGTTCCGATTTTTGTCATTTCAGCGCGTTTCAGCTCGAGCACGGACACCGCCTCAGCTAGGAAGACGCTTGAGCACGCGTTGCCAGGTCTGTGCCACCCACATGCCAGGCGCTCACTGAACGGGCCAGAAGTTGACCCTGCTGCCCAGCGAGAAAGCGGCCTCCATGTGCAGACACGCGGGTGTAAAATAACAGCAGGCTGAAGATTTCGTCTGAAATAAAGAATTAAAAGATGCCATGTCTGCATAGTTGTCATATTCGTCCCATGTCTGTGTTCTGGGTCTGCTGGTTTAGACAAAATAGACTTAAAAATGAATATCTACACCTCTGCCTTTTGCTTTTTAAAAGATGGCAACTAGGAAGTTGACTGTGTGCGGCTCACACTCTGCCTTCGGGGGCGGGTGCTGGTCCAGGTGAGCAGGCTGCACTTTGGAGCTGGTCAGGGCGCGGCAACCTGGGACCCGGCAGAGTCTCCGCCCATCGGGGCCTCAGGTTCCTGAAACGAAACTGAGATTCTCAGATGAACTGCAGGTTCAGGCCTCTGAGTCTACGGAGGCTGAGCTGGTGAGGGCTTTCAAAACAAGCAGATTTGATGACCTCAATTCCTCGCCACCGTGACTGATGGGGCCGAGGACGCGTCCCATCCCACCTCCCGGGGGAGCAGCTGGCAGAACGCCCACCTGGGGCTCGGACGGCCGTGGGGCCGGCCGACGGCACCAGAGCTGATTCTGGTGGGCGCGGAAGACATTCTGTGTCTGGGGCGTTGATGTCGAGATTTCCTGAGACCAGAGGAGCGCGTGTTCCATTGAGAAGCGCTTGCCTGCGATCTGACGAAAATGAACATCGAGCCTGTGGCCCTGGGGCCCCCGGCCGGAGACTCTGGGAAGCAGGCGGAGGAGTGGACCTACCGGAGGGAGGACGCACCGCTGGGCAGCGTTCTCAGTCTTCAGGGTGGAGCCTCAGAACTGGAGCTGCTTCTCCCGGGGCCTTGAGACACTCATCCCGAAGCGCTCACCGCGTGCGACCTGCAGGCTGGACTGCACCCAGGTGGCCCGCCCGGTGTCCAGTGGGCCACGCTGCTCCCTGGGCACCAGGGGCCGGATGCCGCAGACCCACCGAGTGGGGCCAGGTGCCTTGTTCCTGCCGAAGGCACGGTGAAGGCCATCCTGGGCGGTTAAGGACCTCTCCCCTCCCTGTTCTGTTTGCTGGTGGGACCGGGAGGGTGCAAGACAGGGGGTTGGCGCCCCCAGGACAAAAAGTGGCAGCCGGAGGAACCTGGGTCCCAGGGAGGCCATGGCTCATGCGCCTGCTGACGGCCTGGTCTGCGTGGAGACGGAGGGATGAGCTGCGTGCTGCCCGGGAGCCCAGGCCGTTTGGTTCCAGCGACTGCCCTGGTGACAGTACCGCCCCGGGGTCCTGTCCCCTCCTCCTGAATGACGCCCTCCAGGTCCCGGGGATGTGGGTGGAAATCCCACCCTCCCCACGGGCCTGACCGCGCGTCCTGGTGGCTGGGTCGGAGCAAGCACTTGGGCTTCCTGTCCCCGCGACCCCTCGGCCGCCCTCCTCGGCCTCGCCCGGCCTCGTCCCCTCACGTGGAGGACTCGGAGCCGCTGCTGAGGGGCTGGCCGCAAGCCGAGGCATTTTCTCTCTGTGGGAAAAAGAGAAAATAAGGTTACAAATTCCAGCCACGGAAAGCACCTAGAAGTCCAAAGCCGCTCTGCCGAGCATTGTCCTGGAGCCCCAGAGGGCGCTGGCCTCCAGACACCGGATGGCCATCTTCCCTTGGCCTTGGGGCTCCTCTCTCCCTCTGGGCCTCATCTGGCCCAAGAAGGAAGGATGAAGACACTGGCGGTTTCTGGACTCGCGGGCGGGAGGGGCTGGCCCAGGGAGATTCCCACAGGGCCGCCGTTCCCACGCAGCCCAGCAGGCCTCGGGGTCCCTCTCCTCCCCGGCGTCCCCCGCCCCGCCATGGCGCCCTCCTCCGCGGAGGCTGCGCCTGTTCTTTGCTGCGTGGGATTCCACAGACCGCGTCCTGACTCCTCCGCTTAGCCGTCGGTGGACGTGGGGGAGGGGGCAGCCCAGCCCATGTCTTCTGGGGTGTGGCCTCCTGGGCGACCCCAGCCTGCGCTCCTGCGCCCTCGACAGGGTCCGTGGCGTCAGCCCCGCAGGCCCCTGGAAGCCTCAGCACCTTGCTTGCTGCTTGCTTCCAGCAGGCAGTTTTCAAAGGACGGCTTCCTCTGCACCTTTTAATAGCCACGCGGTTCTGGGCGACATGCAGTCCGTTCCAGAGGGGACTCAGGGAGACCTGTGCATGTTCCTCATCAAAGGCACAGCCTGTCGGGTGCAGAGGGAGAGCTGCCTGTCAGGGCCACAAGCTTTTGCTCTGTCGCTCCCTGTTTCAATCCTTATTTCTCAGCCCCGAACAAAACTCAAGGATCCCGTCAGATGGCGCGACGTCTCTCTCACAGCTTCCTGCTGGGGGGAGCGGGCTCCCCGGGCTCAGATGCGCGTCCTCCCCAGGGGCAGCCTGCACGCTGGTGGCAAACCTGGAGGGGGGCCCGGCCAGCAGCCCCACGGAGAGCGTGCTGACGGGGAGGCCCCGGCACCGGCCCAGGAGGCTCGGGGTCAGGCCCCGCCTGCCTTGTACCAGGGGACCTGATCTGCCATGCGGGGCGAGGTGGCCCCGCACAGCCCCCGCTGGCCCCCGGCCATGTGGACATCTCACGACCCCCGCTCTGGGAGTCCCCACACGCCGCCCCGGCGCGTCAGCCGCTCTGCCCAGCGTCTCTTGGCGTCACCGAGCTGCTGTGCAGTCAGTCCCCTTCCACATCCACTGTCCGGAGATGCACTCCAGCTTACTTCCTGGTGATGGGCACGTGCGTAGGGTCCTGCCAGTGCCAGAGCTGCTGTGAACGTTCCAGAAGGCGCCTCCCAGTGGGCACATGCGCGGTGGCTGCAGGGGAGGCGCCGGAGCGGTGCCGGTACGGCAGGGGACAGCACGTCAGCCCCGCCCGCAGACCCCGCCGAAGGGTCCCCAAGTCCTTGGGTGAGGAGGGGGCCCCGCAGCGTTGGGGGTCCTGATTTCTTGCGATGTCTTTTAGGTTCTGGGAAACCCGGGTGATTTTTTTCCCCATGAGTCCTTTAAACTCGGGGTTTCTGACCCAGCCAGGACCCCGGGGCGGCAGCTCCGGCCGCGTTTTCCCTACGCTCCCCAGGGATGGTTTCAAGTGACCCAATTATCTCCCCGTTATCGGGCCCAAGGCCCAATTATCTCCACCATGCAGACTCCTGCCTCTGAAGTGGAAGCCGGTCTTTCATCTTCCCTCTGGGAAGGCCTGAGCTCGCAGGAGCCCTGGTGCCCAGTCTCTGGCTAGGCGGCTCCCCAGGGAGCCTGTCGGGCGGTTATCACGGGGATGGAAGTCCTCTGCGGCTTTAGAACCCGGGAGCACCATCAAAGGGCCTGTCTCTCCTTATCTGAGCCCTGGGGTGGGAGGGCAGCTGGGCTTTGAGGTGGGAAAGTGGAAACTCCAGCCACAGACCTGAGAGCCCCGTGTGTGCCAGCGACTGGGCGCAGGGACCGGAGGCCGCTGTGGCTGCGTAAGTTTGCAGGGCTGAGAGCAAAGGGCTCGGACCCGGGACCTGGTGAAGACGTCCTGAGCAGGCCCAGAGGGCAGCGCCAGCAAAGGCGGCGAACTCCTCTCGCCCCAGGCACTTGAGACGTGAAGAGACCGCAGATGGGGAGAAAGACTCAAATCACCCAGTAAAGTGGTCGTGTCGGGCATATGTAAAGAATCCCCCCAAAACAATAAGGAAGAAACAAGCACATGGTTAAAAACCAGACCAAATCTTAGACCGGGCCTTCAAAAATGATGGCAGGGAGCAGTCAGGGCACATGTGCACACACCCGGGCATTATCACGGGACCGAGTGTCTCCGCTGGACAGGGCGTCACCGCTGGACGGGGCGTCACCGCTGGATGGGACGTCATGGCTTCTCAAGAAACATGACTGCAAGCCCGGTGAGCTGCAGCTCTCGCCTCAGGCGTGTGGAGGCTGGAGGCAGACGCCGGGCAGCGGGGCTGCTCCGTAACCCCCATGGACACCTGGCCAGAGAAGCAAGTGTCAGGCCACCACAGACTCGTCCACAAAGTCCTGCAGGGTGGCTTCCTGAGCAGAGGCTGCTGGACGTGCCCAGTGTCCTCCGACGCTGAGTGTGGGCCAATGGGCAGACTCCCGGGGGGCCGCTGCTTAGCCAGGAGACAGCTGCACCCCACGTGCACTGCCCCCACTCTGCTGTGCCCACGAAGACCGACAGACTGCTGGTGACCCGGTCAGACAGGGCCCAGAGGCGGAAGCCCCTGTCCCAGCCGTCAGACGAGTGGTCACTACTGAAGGGAAGTGTCTGGGAGGAGAAGCATGGGGCGTGGACCTGCCTCTCTTATCCAGGGGGACAGGGCTGTGGCCATCAGTGAAGCACCACGGATTTGGGCTTTTTTGTGGAAGCTGCACCTCCATATCAAGAAGCGGCTCCCAGCCCTGCCTCCTGGGCAGCCAACTCAGTGTCTCCTGCATCCAGGCCCTGAGGGGCAGCTCTGGGCAGAGCAGGGCTGGAGCGGGCGCTGCCAGGGGCACCTGCGCCCGGGTGGCACCTGTGCCCACCTCGCCTCTCCCTGTTTTATTTCCCTCCTCCCCTCCCCTCCCACCTCCTCCTCCATCTCCCTCCCCAGCGATCTTTCGGGGACACGAGGGACCTACCACAGGGGCCTGAAAGACACGGGCACCTTTCCTGAGACCTCAAAGGGACGCCGACTAGTAAGGACAGTGAGAGAAAGCAGTGCTGTTTGCCACTGGTGCCTGGTCAACTTGCTCTGGAGACAGACGGGGCACACGTGTGACCCCCACCCCTTTCAAAGACGAGGAGCGGAGGCCTGAGTGCGTCCTGGCAGGACCCTGGCAGCTCTGAAGGCTCTGGGTGCACTTGTGCGCCCCCTGCCGTGAGTGCAGGTGGGAGCACGTGACAGGGAGGCTCCTCCGTCCCAGGCCCTGCTGCTGATGGAGACATGGAGGCGCAGGTGCTTCTGTCCCCAAGTGGCGGAGCTGCGAGTCTGGGCTCCCAGAGTCGTGACAGTGACGGCAGGTCCGCTGCTGGGCACGGCCTGCAGGTGGGCAGTGCCGCCCTCCTGGCACCGGGGTTTCGGGTCCTGCGATGGCCAAGTGGCTCGAGGGACGTGTACTTTGTTCCTCCCAGGCCTGGCCACCGGGGTGAGTGCCCCTGGGTGAGCACGGGCAACCGGGTGCTGGGTGCTGGACTGCTGGTTTGGGGACGGGATGGCCATGGGGCCGAGGCCGGCTCTTGTGCCCCAGCCCTGGGGGAGCCGCCCTGTGTGTGCCTGGAGGACCAGCCTCCACACCCGTGCTGCTCTGCGTCCCGACATCTGGCTCTTCCAGGCGCTGGGGGGACACGTGGGCCCTGTGGGAAGAGACCTGGCACCGGCATCAGGTCAGGAGGAGAGGCCGGGCGGCTGCCCAGGGTGTTCACAGGGCTTGGTGTCCAGGGCGTCAATCCTCCATTCCCCGGTCATTGTCACAGGGTTGGGGTGATGGTGACGGTGACAGGCGTGGGGTCCCTGCACCCAGCCTGGACCTGCTCTCCCAGCAAAAACTGTGCAAGCCATGATGCCTGCCAGCTGGGCAACCTCCGAGAAGACACCGTGTTCCCCTGCAAAGTGGGGACAGTGAAGACACCCACGCCTCCGAGCCCCCAGGTGTGACGCTGCCCCGAGACCCTCGGATGGAGCCAGCCCGGGATGCAGGGACGACTGTCACCTGCCCTTCCTTGCCCTGCAGCGAGCATCCCACCCGCAGACACTTGTGGGGAGGCCAGTCCCGAGCTGCCAGGGCCCTGAGGCTGCGGGAGGCGCCGTCTGCCTCCGCCTCCGCTTCTCAGAGTCCTCGGGCCGCTGGCTGCAGCGGGTCAGGAAGCAGCCGGCTTCTTCAGGGGCGTCTGGGCGAGTTCCAGGCTGTGCCCTGGGCCCGCGGGTGAGCGCTGCTGTGGAGAAGAAGGTCCTGGCCACTCCCGCTGGATGGCGGAAGGGGCTCCCGCCTGCCCACACCCCCGTTTTGGCCACAGTGACCCCGATGTCTCCTTTGGGCTCTCCTCTGAGGGGCGTGCCCACTGCGGGGAGGGTTCTGGGGCAGGGTGGCCCGGGGTCTGTCCTGGGGTCCCCTTCCAGGTGCCCCGGGGTCACAGAGCCATAGGAACATGGGGCTTGGGGATTCTTCCCGGGGCCCCTGGGGAGGTCGGACGCGCACGGCCTTCCAGCCTGCACCCCCGTGTCGTCCAGCGCACGAGCATGTCCTCCCCTGGCCTCCAGCAGGCGTCTGACGGGGACCGCCCTTTGCCAGGTGACCCGCGGCCTGGCTGCCTGGACAAGCGCTTGATCTCCTGCCGACGCCCCAAGGCCCAGAGGCGTGACCCGCGGCGCCCGCGTCTGCCTCCAAACCCCTGCGGCACTTCCGCGTCTTGTCGGTGACGCACCTGCTGTGTGTCCTGTCCCCTCTCTTGGACCTTTGCAGAACCTCCCAACACCTGTGCCCTGTCGCTGCGGTGTTACAGGTCCTGCAGGACCGCGTCCCGACCTTCTGCGAGAGATCGTGCTCTCGGGGTGGCTTGAACCCCCTTTTCAGTTGTGCCTACCCCCACCTCGCAGCCCCCGTCCAGGCTGTTCAGGGTGCTGCTCCCCGGGGACCAGGCAGTGCCAGCTCGTGGCGCCCCCACCCCAGGGTGGCCGACACCCAGCCGTTACTCTCCGGGGACGCCCCGCCGGGAAAAGCGCAGACTCGCCATGCAGTGCCGCCTCGTTCTCCTCCTGCTCCCCTCGCAGAAGGGTCCCGAAGAAGCCCCAGCCCAGGAGAGGGAGGGGCAAGAGGTTTGCAGGTGCTGCCCTTCCTCCCTGCGGGGCAGAACCGGGCAGGTGGCCCAGGGGCCTCGGTTGGGACGTCGGGCTTAGCTGCTCCGTGCCTCGGTTTCCCCTCCTGTATAGCAGCGACAGTGACAGGGTGGCTGTGAGGACTTGGGTGGCGCTGGCAGGCTCTGAGCCTGGGTGACACCTCCTCGCCCCCGCACCTGCCGTTGGTACCGCTGACGGAAGCAGCACACGGGACTGGGATGTTTGTCTAGGAATCGTGTCGGCGACTGGGTCTAACACAGCTGAGGGGCAGGAAGTGTGCAAGCCCAGCGCTCCTCCCCGGGCCCAGGACCCCGGTCACTCGAGGCCCAGGAACTCCCGGGACTTGGGGACCAGCGTCCTCCTGAGCTCGGTGGCCGGCGCGGCAGGTGTGTGGGGACCCGCCTCTCCCAGCCAGCTGCTGACATGGTGAGGAATTGCTCCCCGAGGCAGCTCGGAATACACGAGGGCGTGATCCCGTGGCCATAAATCAGGCGCTCCTGGCCTCGGCCCCGCGGGCTCCAGTGCTTTCTGGGGCAGCGGGAACTGATGACAGGCGGAGGTTGAGCTCCTGTGCCAAGAGGCCTCCCATCGCGGCCTGGGGAGGGGGCGGGGGTGAGGCGCCGACCCTGGACGTGGCCTCCGGGTGCCACTGCCTCCGAGTTACTTGAACTGTGACCGGCCAGGAGCCCAGAGGGATGCTGCTGCCATTCCCACCGGACACCTGTTTGGCCAGGGTGTGGGGCTCCCCGGGGCCTTTGAGCTGAGGGTGGGCGTCTCCGGTGCAGAGAGCAGCAGTGCAGACAGAGCTTTGTGATCCTGGTGATGCGGAGCTCCCAGCGGTCACTCCAGGGTGTCCGGCCTGGGTCCCTGGCCTCGACTGGTAGCCAGCTTCTGGCTCTAGGGGTAAAGGACAGAGCGGGGGGTTCCAGCCTTGGTCAGGCCTCGTGGGGCGGGGTGCTGAGTACCGCGGTGGTTTCCCCGGGAACAGTGTTTGCACCAAACAGTCCTACTCGCAGAAGAAAGCAGAAAAACCACAGGCTTGTCCCCATGCGGAAAAACATTCCAAAAATGCAAAACCAAGTCACGATAAAAAGCCTCAGCAAAACGAGGACTGGAGGGGAACATCCTCAACCCGAAAGGCTCCTTGATAAGTGAAAATCCCACGCTGACATTGTACTTAAGAGCGGAGGCTGGACTCGGCCCCGGGACCGGGCAATGGCAGAAATGCCCAGTGAGCGCATGCTCCCCTTGAACAGAGACCCCGGTGAACAGAGGCCCCGTCCAAACAGCTAGACGGGAGACAGAGGGAGAACGTCTTTCTGCACCAGTGGTAGAACTGTATGCTGAGAAAATCCTAAGGAATCACAATATGACTAGAAGTGATAAGGGAATGGAGCAAGATAGCAATATACTGGTCGATTTTATAAAAATAATGTGTTTCTATATGAAATGCACAAAACCCCAGCTGAACAAAAAGAGAAGCTAAACACGGCCTCTCACCCTGCCCTTCAGCAATAACCGGGAGGGCTCTGCTCCAGGTGAGGCCTGCGAAGACCTTGCCAAGCTCCTGTCGTCCAGGGAGAGGCGGTCAGAATGGTGGTCAGGAGTGAGAGGTGGCCCGGGGCGGGCGCAGTGTCTCAGGCCGCAGCAGGTGCGGCAGGCCCCAGAGGCCCACAGAGCAGAGGCAGGAAGGGGCTTCGCCTCACAAGGGTGAGCCCCACGCCCACGAACGAGACGGCAGGCTCCCGGTGCCGAGCACGGACAGAGACCGGTCGAAGGCAGAAGAGCAGCGTCGTGGAGGTGCCGGGAGTCTTCCGGCCCGGGGTCGCTGCATCTCTGTGGGGGTCTGCTTCCTTCGTGCAGCTCTGGCCTTTCTCCCCTGAGCAGCCATCAGTGACCTGTGAGTGACCCTGGTGTGGCTGGTGACCGCCCTGCAGGAGGGACAGACTGGTGGCCATGGTGTTGGGTTGGTGAGAAGCTCATCCTGTTTCGAGGAGACACCCCACCCCCTTTTCTCAGTGATGGATGAAATCCAGGCAGACTGCCTGGCGGAGGGGCCGTGTGTTCGTGTGAGAGGGTGGCGCGGGGGCAGAGGGCAGGCAGGAAACAAGCAGCCCACCCGGTCCCCCTGGGCAGGCCCCACTTCCTCTCTTGGCCGGCGCTGGGGAGAAAGGAACTCGAGTCAGTTCCTGACTGGGAAGGAGAAGATGAGGTGCTGGCTGGGAGCTCTGGAAGCGCTGCACCTTCGCCCGCTGGGAGCCTCGCACGGGGTCCCACCAGGTGGAAGCAGCATTGACGCAGCTGTTTTCCAAGTCTGATGAGCAGCAGAAGACACGGGTGCTCGGACACACACCCAGACTTCCGGTCCCCAAGGCGTCCTTCCAGAAAAAAAGCAAGGGCAGGCCGGGGTCCCCGGGCCCCCAAGTGCATCCCGGGGATGGGCTCGTCCGGGCTTCTGGGCTGGGACCCAGCGGCAGGGGCGGGTGGCCCCGCTGGCGTGTGACTTGGGCAGGCTTCCGTCCGGGCTCTGCGCCTGGGCGGCCCGTGTGCGCCACACCTGCAGGCCGAGGGCAGGTAGAACGGAGACGTGGAAAAGGAGATCTTGCTCGCTGTCACCAAGACCCGGATCCTGGAGCCCAGCTGGCCCCTTCTAAAGGGCTCTCAGTGCCCAGCAGGTGCAGGAGGGCGCAGCACCGAGAGCCTGCGCGTGGCCGCCCGGCGCATGCTCAGTGCGCGGTGAGCGGTCGCTCGCGCTGGGCCGCTGCTCTTAAGCGCACGTGCAGCCCGAGTCTGCAGAGGGGCAGGCGCCGCCCGGAATGATTCCGCCTGCAGGAGGCGACACGCGTCGCCTGCTTTCTGCACGGGACACGCACGCACACACGTGCCCTGTGCCCGGGGTCTCGAGGTGGGCGTGTGGGCAGACGTCAGGGGCCGTCGCTGCTCCCGGGAAGCAGCCCCACGGGTGCGTGGCTGTTGGGAAGGCGGCCATTTGAAGTCTGGGACTGGGTCCCACACGCAGACTGGCTCCTTCCTGGCCTGTGTCCTGGGCACTCGGGCCTCAGTTTCCCCACCTGTAGAACGGGGCACGAGAGGCTTTAGCGCAGTGTCTGCCTCGCTGTGTGACGGGAATGTCACCATGTTGTTCAGGGTCGCTCTCTGCCTCAGTCTCCAAACATCTCTCAGCACCTACCCAGTCGGGGCTGCACTGGGCTCCCCAGAACGGCGGGGGCTGCCATGGAGCCTCCCCCAGGAGCGCAGCGTGGGGACAGGATGGGTCTGAGCCTGTTTACGACTGATGTCGCAGGAGAACAGGAGTCTTGTGGTCCCTCAAATAACAGGCAGGAACCAGCCACCAGGCAGGGAGATGGCCAGCCTGCTCCTGTCCTGCTGTCCTCCAGCCCCGCCTTGTCCATCTGGCACTGGGCTCGGGGGCCTCGCCCCAGCTCCAGCGCAGAGACCCTCCCCCACCCTGCCCCCAAGCCTCTGCACAAAGCTGCAGGGGGCGGGGGGCAGACTCGGGGGACACCCTGGCACCCCAGGGCTCATCCCAGGAACCACCTGCCCTGAGCCTCGGACCCTGGGGGTGAGAGGTGACAGGCAGAGCCTGGGGGTGGGGGGGACACTGTGTTTCAGCCCCTGGCAATAAGCTGGACTGACTAGGGCCAAACCCCTCGCTCGAGGCCAGCGCAGGCAGGGGTCCTGGCTGGGTCCGGCTGGGTCCGAGGCAGGTTCTGGTCGTTGGGCTGAGGTCCTTGGGTGCCACTGGGCCCCTCGTTGCCAGGAAAGACGGATGGGTGTGATGTGAGTGCCGGTCTGTTTCCCCACCTTAGTCTGCGCTCACTGTGAGAGGAGACAGAGTGAGCCCCTGAGCATGCACCGCCGTGTCCTTGATGTGCCCCCAAACCCGGGGACAGTGCCCTGGAGCAGAGCGATGACGGACAGCCGAGCAGTGGACGTGCAGCCCTGCCGGGACCCTGAGCTGGAGGAGCCACACGAGAGACGTTTTGGGGACAGCGAGGGGATCTGAGTACACACGGGACTGTTGGTGTGTGACCGCGTCGCCGTCACTCAGAGGAAGGTCTCCCTGGAGGCCGGTCTCATTCAGTCACTCAGGGCCGCTGGGTCGGGTTGTCTGCAGGAGGCCTCAGTGACTCAGCAGTGCCCATCGACTGTCTGCGGAGCAGAGGCGGCGTGGTCGCGTCCGAGCTGTGGCCATATGGGAACCACTCGTTTTCACCCGAATCCCGTGTTTGAAACAGTTCACAGTGAAATTCAGAAACTGGGAGAGGCTGAGTGACCCGGCAGCAAATGTCCCCATGAGCCCACTTGTTGGCCCAGGGCACTGTCCCGCACCTGGCGGCGAGCTGCCGCTCTCCTGCCTGGGGTCCCAGGCCTCACCTCGGGCCCCAAATCCAGTGCACGACTTCCATCGTGTCCCTCACACTCCGAGCAGACTGTCACAGCTTGTTCCCACAGCACCCATCCCCACTTCCCAGCTGTCCCCAGCCGGGCGCTGGAGCCAGGGAGGCCGGCCCTGCTTCCTCTGTCCGTTCACATGTCAGCTGTGAGAAGTGCTTTCCTCTCCCAGGCCTGCTGGGAAGTGCTGCTGGGTGTGTGCTAATTAGGCTCTGCTGCCAGAGCGGAGGACATGGGTGAGGCTCCAGGCCTTGGTAGGATGGGTGGGTTCCCAGCAGGGGCTCCCCTGCCTTCGGGCTCAGCCAGACTGGCAGCTGGTCCTTCCCGGCTTGGCTCGCCCAGATCCCGCCGGCCCTGAGCCTCGGACCCTGGGGGTGAGAGGTAACAAGCAGAGCCTGGGTGGGGTGGACACTGTGTTTCAGCCCCTGGCAGTGCGCTGGACTGACTCGGGCCACACCCCTCTCTGGAGGCCAGCGGGGGCAGGGGCCCCTCTGGGACCGGTGCTGGACGAGGGCCGGTCCACCAGCCTGCAGCCCTGGGTGAGTGCTGTGCCCTCTGACCCAGCACCGGGGTCAGCTGTCCTCTGCTCGTCAGGGCCCCTTCCTGAGGAAACTGAGTGGGCAGCGGTGGCCTTGGACAGAGGCCTCCGTCAGCACAACAGCCCGGCGTGGCTCGACTGTGGGGTGAGGGGTGTGGCAGGAGTGTTGGGGCTCCAGAGACAAAGCCTCCGCCCCTGGTGCCTGGAAATGTCTGGAGGTGCCCTGAAATTGTTCCCACCGGGGCCACCTCCATGCCTGGCCTGTGCCCCCTGGCTCTCTGCAGGCAGACACGGGCCCCGCAGCTCTGCCGGGCTGGTCCGTCTGCCGGGCTGCGGCCCTGACCTTCCCTGGGCATCCCCTGGGTGCCCACCCGTGGCCAGCAGGCGTGGGCGCTCCGCGAGAGCCGGTCTCCCACACCCTGCCGGACTCCGCCCAGCAGACGTGAGGGCGTACTTCTGGTAGAGGAGTGGAAGCGCAGGGAAGTGGCCGCTAGTTCGGAGGAAATGCACAGCCACGTACACGAGGCAGGCACGGCGGCCTCATGCTGGGCCCGCGAGTCCGGTGAAAGGCTCCAGAGGCAGGTCCTCATGGACCAAACCCATAGCGCCACGCCCGCTCGGTCCAGCAGAGGGCGCGCGACCCCGTCGCCGGGAGCCCTGGTCCCACTCGGAGGAATCCTCTTCCTTGAACTTGTGATTGAAGTTTTCACATTTTAAAATCCCACGGTCCACACGAGGGGGAGATGACTTGATGCGCAGATAACTGGACATCGTTTCCTGCTCGGTTTCAGCACCACTGTGTTCTTTTCGGAACTTTGAGACTGTGGCATGGATCTTGGGGTCTGACTGGCTTGGGTGTGGATCTGGGTGTCTGATGATTTTTAAAAGTCCAGCAAATCTCCCACAGCCCCTGCTGGCGTCGGTCACGGGGCCCTGTCTCTGGGCAGACCCCCTGGGGGTCAGCAGCTGCCTGGCCGGGGAGGCAGGTAGCCTCGGCCTCGGCGGTACCTGGTCTGGTACCAATTAGCTGTGTGATGTTGGGCAAACCACTTAACCTCTCTGGTCTCTTTACCCTTCTGCTATCGGGGTACCAGATGAACCTACCGTGAAGCTCCTTTCAGCACACAGGCCGGCAGGAGGGGAGGGCTCCCAGGAAGAGCAGGCATTGCATCAAGGCTTTGTGGGGGTCAGGGGTGGACGCAGATGGACCTGCAGCCGGCCTTTGGAGTAGAACCGAGCTTGACGCCGGGCCCTGTCACTCACTGGCGTGAGACAGCCAGTGACTTCTCCTGGACCTCAGTTTACCGGTTTGCCTGCTGGGGGCACGTGCCTCTTGGCAGGGATGTTGTAAGTTTCAGTGGATGAAAACGCGGGCGTGTGGGTGAGGGTGACTGAGCAGCCGTGTGCCGGGGGGACAGCGGGTCAGTGGGGACAGTCACGTGACACAGCCACCGTTTCAGAGCGCCCAGGCAGGGAACCAGCAACAGGAAGACACCGGGCAGAGCCCACTGTCCACCAGGGTCTGTGCCGCCCGAGGCCCTCGCCTTGTCAGTCACTCTCCTGTCCTGGGAAGGGCCGGAGAGCAGGACGTGTGGTTGAGCGACTGCCCCATGCGTGCCTGGTGGGAGCGGCAGCCAGACCCCAGGGCTGTGTGGCCATGGGTGCGGGGGTGGGCACGGGTTGACTAGGGGCTGTCGGAGGGCTGCGCGCAGACCATGGGGCCGGAGCTGATGGGCAGGGCAGCGGGAGCCAAGAGAAGTCACTTGACCTCATCGTCCCTTCGTTTCCTGCTCTGCCAAAGAGGAAATGTTTACACAGAGTCCACGCAGACGCTCCGCAGGCCTGGCCTGCAGTAATTAGCGGAACAATGCCGGTCCAGCGGTTAGTGAATGGCTCAGGCCTTGGCCTGGGGGTCAGGCGGCCCGGGCTGGCCTCCTGACAGCCTTGCCTGGAGACCTGGGCAGGTCCCTGGCTGCCCAGCCTGCTTCTCTTGGTGGGAAAGGCAGAGCCGGTGGGCTGCCTCCAAGGCCCCTGCAAGCCCTCAGCGGGTGACTGCCTAGCGCGAGAAAGTAGGTGGGGGCGGAGGACTCGCAGCGCCAGCAGAGAATTCTCAGGCCCACGTCCCCCTGCATTTGGTCACGAGTTTCACCCAGTCAGCTCAGCATTTCAATCACCATTTATGAAATTCCTTTTCCAAGTGGTTTGTTTATTCACTAGTTAAAACATTGATTGATGAATCGAGCAAATATTGACTGGGCATCTATGGCTCCGTGTCCCAGAACTGTGCCCTGTCCCCCCTATGAGCTATCTGCCCCATAGCACACACACACTCGCACACACACTCACACCCACACCCACACTCACACCACACACACTCACACACCACACACATTCTCACACACACACTCACACTAATACACACACTCTCACACACACCACACATTCTCACACACACCCACACGCACACTCACACACACTCACTCACACACTCACACACACTCGCACACGATGTGTTTAGGTAGTGGCTGCTGGGCCAGGGACTAATTTCCCAGGTGCCTGTGCCGCCAGGTGAGGTCACGTGAGTAGCTCTCACCAACAGGGTGTGAGCGGAGAAGATGGGTCCAAACCACAGGATTTCACTTGGGGGCTCCTTCTGAGCCCCAGCACACTGCTTTGCAGGGACACAAGTCCACCAGGGCGGTTGTGCTCAGGTGAAGGCTATCCTGCCGCCAAGCAGTGGGCACCAGTGGGCAGAGGGCTTGACCCTGGTTTCGGGGTCTCCTGCTGGAAGAAGCTGCACGCTCGAGCTAACTGCTCCTCTTTGGATGACCGTGTTCTGTGTCCCCCGTCGGCTCCAGCTGGCAGGTGAGCCGTACGTGTCTGAAGACCAGCGGCGTGCACACGCCATCCCCGGCGTGGCGCCCCGCACGGAGCCGAGCTGCACTCAGATGCCGCTTGTTTGCAGGGAGTGTGGGCTCCTGGCGAGGTCTCCGAGCCGCCGTGGGCAGAGCTGAAGCGGAGCCTTTCTGCCTCCCTCGGGCCCCCGGAGCACGGCTCTCCTGGGTGCCAGGCAGGGACGGAGCTGAGGGGCCTACCCCGCCACAGCCTTGCTCTGCTTTTCTCCGCCAGCATTCCCGACGAGGCCACGTCCTCCGCCCATGTTCCGCCCCACCTTCCTGCAGCCGCAGCCAAATGGGTGCCTCGCTGAGCTAGGGGGTTTTGAACCCTGGCGTCCAGACTCCGCTCCCAAGTCCTGGAGCTCTGGGGAAAGCCTTCTCTGTCCTGGCAGGCCCCCTGTCCCCCTGGCAGTCCCCCTGGCTCCCACAGCCTCCCCACCCACCACACACAGACCAGCAGGGTGTCTGTTCGTTGCCAGTGACTTGGGGACCCCACGAGCAGGGTGCCCCGAGACAGTCTTATCTGAGGACTTTCTCTGGTGAATGGGCAGCTCTGGGTCGCAATGGAGACACAGCTCTGTGCGGTCAGGTCCCCACTGGAGCCTCCCCTGGGACCCCGTGTGGACAGCGGACTGGGGGCCGAGTGGAGGCGCAGAGCCCAGGACAGGATGTCAGGTGCCGTGGCTGATGGGGGGTCCAGGGAGCCAGACCCCCAGAGACACCCATGCCCTGTCCCTGGAACCTGTGACTTTGTGACCGATGTAACAAAGGGGACCCTGAGGGGCGATTCAGTTAAAGGTTTGAAAACAGGGGTGACTTCGGATTATCCACGTAGGTCCAGTGTAATCACAGGAGCCTTAAAGGAGGGGCGAGGGGGAGCGGTGGGGGATGTCCCGAAGCTGAGCCGCCGCTGCAGGTGGGCAGATGGAGACCGGGACACAGCTTCCCCTGCACCTCTGGGAGGAAGCGGCCCTGCCACCCTGAGGTTGGGAACCCCCGCCCCCAGACTGGAGGTCAACTCAAGGCTGCACCGAGGGGCACGTCCCTTGACTTCTCATAATGCTGGGGGCCGCAAGGCAGGGCGGGAGGGCCGGAGGGTCCGCTGTGAGGACAGAGGTGGCCGGAGGTGCCCCACCATCGGGACGTCAGGACGCCCCTGAAGGTCCTGGGGGCCCCGGGGGGCACGGGCGGGGCCCGGCCTGACCTCGCCAGCTGCGCCGTCCGGGGCCGCACGCACAGTGCGGCGCTGGGACTCGGGTGTCTGCGAGCAGGGTCTCAGAGCACCTTTACGTGATGAAGGGAAAGGTGGACCCGGTGAGAATTCCTGAAGGACGATGGTTGGATACTGCTGCGCTTTCCCTAATAAGCATGAACACGGAGACATTTACCCTCGGAACAGAAAAGGCTCCCCGCTGACCACCGACTGTCGCCTCCATTGAGCGGCCGCCCCAGCTGCAGGGGCACCTCCCGGCCTGCTGCCGCGGCCCCCCGGCCCGACCGCGGCCCCCCATCCCGACCACGGCCCCCCGGCCTGACCTGACCCTGCCCCCGGCCCGACCACAGCCCCCGGCCCGACCACGGCCCCCCATCCCGACCACGGCCCCCCGGCCTGACCTGACCCTGCCCCCAGCCCGACCACAGCCCCCGGCCCAAACCTGCCCCCGGCCCGACCCTGCCCCTGGCGCCGTGGGGAGAAGCCAAGGCCCGGCCCGCAGGGCGCCCTCTTCCGAGACCGCACTCCCCTGCCTAATGACAGCATAGCGGGAAGAAGCGCACGGTCCCCGAGGCCCCTTGCTCCACCCAGAGGACGGACGCCTCAGCACCCACGGCTCCGGGCCTTCGTGTGCCAGCGCGTTCCCGGGCGTGCACCGTTTTCTTCAGTGCGCGGCAGGAATGACCTCCATTTCTTAGAGGAGAGGAGGGCGCAGGGAAGTTGAGTCACGGGCCCAGGTCACACAGCAGCGCCGTCTTCCCAGACCCTGCGAGACGCTGCGCCGGAGCCACCTCCCGAGTCACACGCACAGGCACACGCTCCCGGCGGGTGAGGGTGGAGGCGCGGAGAGGGGCCACACCCGGAGGCCGGAAGAGGTGAGAGAGGTGGGGACACACTCCTGCAGCCGCTTGGCCTTGTGGCCAGTGGCGGGCGTGCGGATGGACATTTGACGTCTGGACGGCGGGCGTCCGGAGGGACAGCACAGCCCCGGGGCTGGGGGCCGGGTGGAGGACTCGGTGACACGGCGGGTGTGGGTGGAGCGCAAATGCCACAGCTCGATGGGGGTGTTTTGTAAATCAGCTTCTTCACTAAAGAAAAGGCGCCCAGGGGAGCGGGCGGGGTGGGACGAGGCCGGTGCTGGTCTCCCTGCCAAGACCTTGCTCAGGGCGCGGCCCCCGCGTGGGTCAGGCCTGTCCCGACCACCGAGAAGGGAGGGCTCTCGTCTGGGGCCTGTGGGCCGGGTCATGTCGCCGGGCCGCGATGGCCTGGGGCTGCTGAGGGACGCTGGTCGTGTCCAGATATCGGTCATGTGTCCCCAGAGGGGCCACAGGAGTCCGAGGGGGCGGGGCTGGGGGTGTGTCCAGAGGGAAGCCGGGTCCGGGCCACGGGGAGAGTTGGGGGCTAACGGTTCTTGTGTCTTTACACGACTTAGTCAGGGGACTCCCCCGTCTCGAGGCCCTCGAGGGGCCGGTCTGGGGCCTGGCGGCCAGCGACCGTGTTCCCAGCCCCCCGGGCCGCCCGGTCCCTCAGCAGGTGAGCACATCCTGGGGCCTTCATTCCCCAGGGAGTGGCCGTGCGCCACGGGGAACGCGCGCCAGCCGCCGGGGCTGTCCTGCCTGCGAGCGCCGCCGGCGAGGGTGGGGCGTGTGCCGGCCAGAGCAGCCCAGGGCACCACGGCCCGCGGACAGGCCCCCCGCTGTCTTAATCCCCAAGACAGCGGAAAAATGACCAGCGTGGACAGGGCCTCCTCGGGTGCCCCCCACAGCCACACTGGCATCCCCGAGAACCCCCTGCCCGCTGGCATCGCTCCTCGACTCCAGTGCCGCCTGTTCACCAACAGAGAGGCCCCAGATGAGACCGTCTCGGGAATGTCTCCCACGCTCCTCGCCAGTGACGTAGAGGCCCTGGCCTCCCGCGCTGCCCACTGGCCACCCGCTGCCGCTGCTGGGGGACACGCCATGTGCAGGTGTGGAGAGAGATGACCCCTCCAGCCTGCTGGCTGGGAGGCTGTGTGTCGGGGGCGAGCGGTGCAGGTGCAGGTGCAGGTGTGTCTGGCGTTGGGAGCAGTGTTTTCAGAGGCTGTTGCTTTGTTGCATTTTCCGTCCCCTCTGGAGCCTCTGTCATCACCGCACAGAGACGGCAGTACTGCTCCCGGGTGCACTCTCTCTGCCGGTACCCCAGGCCCCGTCTCCCTCTGCTACCCGGTTGAGGCAGGGAGACGACTGCAGGAGAAGCTCCTCTCCCGCCCCGCTTGCTGTGACCTTGGCCTCGGCCTCTCCTGGCTGTTGGGCCGGACAGTGCCACCAGCCTGCCGGCACCCTCGGGTGTGGCCGGGGCTGCGGACAAAGGAGCCTGGCCCACTCTGCACGGAGCGAGGCTTTGACGGCGTGCGGGGTGCACCGAGCGGGCCCCGGGGCGTCAGCGGACCTGCCTGTGTGCCTGCATGTCGGCCGAAGGGCCCTCGAGTGGTCTGCGCTCACTCGTCTAGGAGGGACGATGGCAGAGAGGGCGCGCGGTGTCTGCAGTCAGCTGACTCGGGCCCCGCGAGCACTGAGAAGCGTGGTTCTCGTTGGCGGTGAGGCTGGTGGCCAGCTGGGTGCCCGGGGGCCTGGCCCTCGGCAACGGGAGGTCACAGCTCCGCTTCCTCCCAGCTGAGGTCGGTCTGCAGGAGCGCCGGCCGGGTTGGCGTGGGCCCTTGGTTCGGGGATTCTAGAGAAATCAGCGCGTCCTCTGAAGGAGCAGCAGCGTTTCAGCCGGCATCGAAGCTTTGCTTCTAGAAGGACCTCCGCTGACCACGTTCTCAGGAGACGCAGGTGTGTCTCGTGACTGACCACCTGCTGTTCAGAATCGGCCGCAGGGGGACGGGACTCGGTCCACCCGACTTGGGCCGCGGGCGAAAGCCGACAAGGAGGCGGGTGGGGAGCGCGGCGAGGCCCTTCCTTCCCGCCGCCCGGCCATCTCTGCCCCCGTGCCCGCGTGCCCGCGTGCCCAGCCCTATCCTTCCGCTACGCGGTGCCCCATTGTGTGGCTCCCCGGGCACCCGGACGGACCTCCCTTGGCCACCATGTTCTGGAAACGTGCTCTCACATTTTTCTTCCAGGACGGCCCCGAACATAAACAGTGCCGGACGGTGGGCATCCGGACTCCGGGGTCCCGTCGGTTCTATCCGGTGTTTGTCATTTCCCCGGAGACGGCCGGGCCGAGGGCTGGGGCCCGGGCCAGCAGGGACGGTCCGGAGACCCCGCTGTTTATCCGGCTTGGCCTTGGTTCATGGCTGGAGCCCGTGGAGCCCCTGTTTAGCTCACAGGAAGTTTATGGCTGGAAGGCGGAGTGTTTGACGCAGGGCTTCAGAATCACTGCTGCTGTCGGCCTTTGAGGATTTGGAGCAGATGGGCCATGGACCAGCTTTACCCAGAAACAGAGGCGTCTGACCCCGGGCCACACCCAGATGGCCTTTTCTTGGGAGGAGGCGGTCAGCCTTCCTCCTCCATCCCTTTGGAGCCCTGGGGGACCCCTGAAGACTCGGGAGGTGTTGGTGGTGGCTGAGTGCCCGCCGTGTGACCCCGGGCGAGCTCCTGGGCGCTGGGAGTGCCGAGCGCCGAGCTGGCTGATGGGAGATGGTGGAGCGCGTGTGCATGGGCCGGTGCGTGTGTTCACGCTTCGGGCTGTGCAGAGTGAGGGGTCCGCTTCCCACCCAGCGAGAACCAGTCTTCATGATTAGCAAGGCCGCTGGAAAGCCCCTCCGAGAGCCGGCTCGACGGGGTGGCTGGCCTCCCGAGGCCATCCATCAAGGTGGCTGACGCCTGTTAGCGTGGCCTCTGCAAGAGACAGCCGAGGAAAAATGGCCCAGACAGGCCCACTTTATCGACCGGCCCCGGCGGAGAGGGCCCATCCATCAGAGCCCAGGGCTGCCCTCCCCGCCCTGCTCCTCCTGCCTGCTGGCCTGCCGCCGCCGCCCGCTCAGCGGCTGGCAGGACCGGTGCTCACCTGTGCACACAGCGGAGTCAGTGCAGCGCCCCGTCCTCGACAGACTTGGGCGAGGGACTGGGTTCCCCCAAGCAGCAGCCTGGCCTTCCAGCCTGGCCCTTGTGGCAGACTGGCCCCGAGAGACCACAAGTTGCTGAGGCCCCTGGTGTGCACTGTGCTCGACACACCTGCGGACAAGCTGTCAGGTGTCTGGCTGCTGGGCTACAATTCAGGTGGGAGCCCAGGGCCTGTCCTAGACAAATGGGGTCCCGGGGGTGTGGTGACTCATGAGGAGCCAGGGCCAGCACCCCGGTGCTCACTAGGCACACGGGTGCCCTGAGCGTGCTGGGCCTGCTGGCAGTCAGCTGAGGCAGGGCCTGGGGAGGGGCAGGGAGCCGGGGCAGAGGCTCCGCACGGGGGTCTTGTGGGGCCGCCCAGCCCTGGGGGGCGCGCGGCATCCTGGGGCTTCTGGGTTATCGCCAGTCCGGGGAGCTGGCCTCTGGCCGAGCCGCGTCTGCTCTCACGGACGGACTGACACATCCAGGCCCAGATGGCCGGGGTCAGGCTTTATCTCCTAGGTGGTGGCAAGTGGGGGCAGCTGGCGGGGTGGCCGCCCCAGCTGCCCCGTGGGTGACCCCCACCTGCCGCGGCAAGCACGGTGGGCGGTGACGATACAGAAAACAAGAACGGAAACCAGCGGCCTCAGAGGACTGGCTTCCTGGGCCCAGACCCTCCCGACACGTTCGCCCCTGAGGCACAGTGGGCGGCGGGGCTCCCCGGCACCGAGGGCTCTCCTGGTGTTCCCCTGCGGAGCACCACGAGGGAGCCAGACAGGTGACCGTGCCGCTTCGGAGAGCTGCAAGGGCTGCCAGCAGCCTGGAAACGCTCCTACCAGCAGACGTGCTGTGAAAGAAGACACGTCTGTCAAGAAAGCTCACGGGTCCCGGATTCGTGAACACGTGTGCTCCTATGAGCGGCCGGGGCCCCGGACCCACGTCTCCGTCCCCACTGCCACCTCGCAGGGTCGTCGTGCCAGCCCTGGGTCCGATGCAGGGGTCCGGGGGCCCGAATGGCTGTGACGGGCACGCTCCCCAGTGAGCAAGAGTCTCCAGTCTGCAATGACGTCATGCAGACGGGCCAAGCGGGCTGGAGAACATGCCCTGCCCGCTGCCCTGTCGGGACCAGACAAGTCAAACTCGGTTCCCCGGGCAGCCCCCCACAGGCCTCTCTGAAGAGCGGACTGTTTCAGGGTTGGCTTTATGCAGCTCGGCCAACTGCAGCCTTTTCTAGAAACTCCCCTCCCGCTCCTCCCTCCCCGTCCTGCTCTTGCAGCGGCAGACAGCACAGGCTGCAGGCCCAGTGCTCCCCTCTGTCCGCAGCTTCCCCCCACGCCGCACCCACAGCCTCCTCCTCCACGGGGTGTGGGCCTTTCTTCGGGGATGGGTGTCCATTGGGGACTCGGGGTCTGCAGCGTGTGGCCATGTCCGCTCTGAGGGCCTGTGGATGCGGGCGTTTCTCGGGCAGCCAGGACGGCTGTGGCTGAGCCCCGCATCTTGACCCCAGATGCGCAGCTTATTGGGCATCTCTGCGGCCGCACCGGGCAGTTGGATTCTTTCGGGGTTATCGGGACAGACGGCAGTTCTCCGCCAGGGCAGCTGGGTCTTGGGGTTAATGGGCAAAGGTCAGCACCGATCAGGGCTCCATGTGGGATGGATTAAGGCGCCACTAGGCTTGGTGGCGGGCGCTCCGGGAGGACGTGGCCGGCCTGGGCCAGGCCCCTTGAATTCATCCTGCTCGCCGGGCCCAGACTCACGAGGGCTGGCTCGAGTTTCTCCGGGAGGAAAAATGCCGGTGACCCTTTGCTGGGCATCAGAACTGCGTCCCTAGTTTGAAGAGACGGCTGGTGTCCCTGTGGACACCAGAATTTGGTGCAGAGACAGTGACAGTGTCTCAGCTTCCCCTGCACGGGCACCTGGCCCAGTGTGGGCTCTCGGCGGCGCGGCCACTGGCTTCCTCTGGCCTCCTCCCATTTGGACCCCTGTCACTGGAGGTGGGGACCCCCAGTGCCGCCAGGGTATTCCCATCTCGAGAGCCCTCACCAGCCACTTCTCCAAAGGCCGTCTTCTCAACCCAGGCCGCACCACGGTGTGGGGTCAGGACGTACATTTTGGGCGCCATGTGCACCCTGCACTGGCCGAGCAGGAAACTGAGTTGTGGTCATTTAAACTGCAGGCTGAGGTCACGCAGCACCAGGTGGAGACTCGGGAGCCCCGGGAAGCTGACTCAGTTTGCCCACGAGCTGCCCTGTCTCCAGATGTCCGCACGGCCACCCACAGGATGTGGACAGATGCTGGAGGTGGGAGCCTGGATTTCTCTCGAATTCCTTTTCTTCCACGAAGCTGAATTGTGCAACTGCTGAGGGCAGGGGGTGCGGGGGGAGGGCGAGCAGGACGCCAGGCCCTGTGATGCGAGCCGCCGCCCTCGGGGGCCCCTTGGAAACCTAGGGTCTCCATTTGGACGAAGCGTGATGCCTGGAGTTTTTGTTTTAAAGGGGAGGTGCAGGCAGACTGAGAGAGGAGAAGAAGCAGTTTATTTTATTTTTATTTGGTTGTTCACACTGGCTGTACACCCCCGACCCAGGGCTTGAACCCAGCAGTGTGTGGCCTGTGCTCCTTCAGAGGCGATTGTGCCAACAGCTACCCTGCAAGCCCCTTTAATGTGGGGCAAAAGGGGAAGCTGAGTTGCCCCAGGCCCAGTCTGTTCAGGGGGCCCAAAATCAAGTGCCCCTTGTGCCCCATGTTAAAGCTGGCCCTTGCCAGCCTGACTGTGGTGGGCTGGGCTCTACTGCTGTTTCCCCCCTCTGAGGAAACAGGAGCCATGTAGGAAGAGGATACCCCCTCCTTTGCACACCTGTTTCTTCAATGGCAGCAGAACACCACAGTGTCATTGAGCTACTGGTAAGTACTATAGAGGTTATCTCTGGCACTGTGGGGTTATCTCTGGCACTGTGGGGTTATCTCAGGCACCGTGGGGTTATCTCTGGCACCGTGGGGGTA